>BFEA01000676.1:125249-139632 GCA_003427395.1 Chara braunii | reverse complement strand
CTCTCTCTCTCTCTCTCTCTCTCTCTCTCTCTCTCTCTCTCTCTCTCTCTCTCTCTCCCCTTCTCCTTTTGCTCCACCATGCTTTCTCCCCTTCCCTCTCCCTTCGCCTTGTCCTCGCTCTCCCTTCCCCGCACTTGGCATATGATTAACCCCTTCTCCCCTCACTTTGAAACATTGCCAGGGTACGGACGGTAAACGAAATCAGACTTCACTTGGTGGAAAAAGAGGGCAAGGGGAGGATAGTCGATCCCTTGTGCCACCAAGGAGGCAAAAGAGAAAGGACGGTTGAAAAAAGTGGGAGAAAGACGGAATCCGAAGAGAACTTAAGTTGAAAGTGAGGTCAGTTTGACTCAACCATTTCCCCAACTGCATGACTATGAGAAGAGGATGGGTTGATTGAACAACAAAAAGGGAACAAAGCACAGCCAAAAGGCATGGAAAGAATAGGCATGTGGGAAGGGCTATCTGTTGACCCCCAATGGGGGACATTGTATGGATCTTTTTGCTTGTGTGGGATTGTGCAAGTGAGTAATGGCTAGAAATGCCTTGAGCGATAAGGGCGAGAAAAACTGGGCATCAAGAGGGAAAGGGAAGAGGGACAAAGGGGCTATGGGACCCTTGACATAGAGCCAATTCATGAAAATGATTTTTTGCACTTGAGACTTGGAAGTGTGATTGAGAGTGCAATCGTACCAAGGAAAATGTGATGTTGTGTGTACATGCATGTGAGGACCGTGAAAAGACTAAGGGGCCTACTTCAATAAGGTGGGAAGCAAATTGTGAGATCCGATGGATGCGTAGAGGCGAGGGGAAGGACGGCCCCGCCGCACCGCGATGATGCCATATAGCCAAAATGCTTAGGGAAATGTTGTGTGGCCTAAGGATGACGCTTAGCGTACGCACAAGAGAAGAGAAACGCTACAAAAACCTCTGGACTGCGTACGTATTGGAAGGAGCAATTGCTTGAGAACACAATAAAGAATAAAAAAAAATCAGCGTTGAGGAACGACCAGTGAGACTACCACCCGGCGTGAGGACTGAGCTACATCCCCAATGTCAAAGCTCTCTCGCGCGATGGTCCACCCCCATCCATCTCAAAGCACTAGGTGGGGGTGATCTTGGGACGAATGGCCCGCGCCCTGAGCATGAGTGTGGGCGGGCCGAGTCAACTGGGACCCGCAGTGGGGTCGACTAAGGCTCGAAAGTCTACCGGGGTTTGGCCCTACAAAATTGGTGGAAGCGACGGGCATGGGGTTAAATTGACCCTTGCGATTCCGATGGGGGCGCCCGACGCATTGACGTGTACACAACCCAAGATAAGGAAAATGAACTTGTGTATGCTCTTTCCCTTGTGAGAAATCACATTTGAGGGTGGTTGGGCGCATGGCATGGCCAGGCCTGGAGGCATAACATGCATGTTATGCACTTGATCAGTCGTTCCTTTGAGGAATGGCTCTAGCCCTCCTTCGTCCGGTGCTGGTGTTCGCCAGTTCGGGGAAGCCTTGGGCAAGTAGCAGGTTGACCCTTCCTCTTCGTATGAAAGAAGGGTTCCGGTTACCTGGCAGGCGGTTGGTGCTTGGCTTAGGCCATGTTCCAATGAAAATCCCATGGCGGAGTGATCCGACCGAATGGGTGTTTTCGCCTTCTTCTTTTGAGCCTAGCGGGCTCATGCACTTTGCACCTTTTTAATGATTGAAGGAACCAATATAGACACAACGGGTCATCAAGAAAGAACACTCCTACCCTATGAAAGGACAGACAAGTGAAGAGAAGGGAAATGAAGGGAGTTGCTAGACTCCAAGGAAAACTAGCTCACCCTTGAAGATTCTCACGAGAAGGAACCAACCACTATGTATGAAAGTAGGGGGAGTGACACTCATTGTCCTGAGAGAAAACTTGTGAGTTATGGGTAGGAAGCGCTGGGTCCACCAAGGGAATGACACTTGTACCATGTGTGTCCCACTTGGGACTTGTATTTGCATGATGGGATTTGAGCGTCCTACCTTTCGGAAGGAAAGGATTGGTCTGCACCGACCAGTGCGGGTTGCGAAACGTCGTTCTTTTTTGTTAGTTGTCGTGTGTTCGTATGTAGAGGTCAGATCACCGAGCTGTCGAACGGGAGTCTGTCACATTGGTTGATTAGTATCATTCTCGTTCGAGCAGTGACGGGCTTCGGCTCAATGATCTGTTGGACGGGGTGTGAATTATCCTCAGGCGATGCTTAGCCTGTTGGCTGGCGTAGGGAGTACCACTGCATATGGACAAAGACGGAGCTTCGGAGGCGATTAGTAGTTTCTCGTAGCATGGTTTTGGGAAAGGCTGATTCTTGTCGGACCGATGGAAGTGAATGCCCGGGCGGCTGACTTTGTCCCTGTATTTAGGCACTCAAGGTAACCCTTGGTGACGGTATGGATGTGCAAAGCGGCAAGAAGGGATGGGGTATTCTGGGTAAGGAGGAAACGGCGAATGCCTTGTCGAGACCTGGGTACCGTGCTCGCGACGGTTGAGCTGCGCTTGAGGTATGGGATAAAACTCTACCGATAGTACCAGCGGAAATACCATATTGGGGATGGTCGGTGAGGAGATGACCAGCCCGTGTGTGAGGTTGCCTGATTTTTTTTATGTGTTCCCCCTCTGTAAAAATTGATTGAGTTCAGACTGTTGGATGGGACATATTTCTAAGTTTATCCCCCCCCCCATCTAAGTCCGCACGAGTGAGAGATGATCGGAAGAAAGGAGGATAGAGGTCAATTGGAATGGAACCAAGAGAAAGAATGTAGGCAAATAGATGGCTGGCCGAGGGGATTATAAGAAGGGGGTACTTAGGAAAGGGGAGGTAAAATAGGGAGACCTTGATGAGGGGTCTGAAATAATTTTCATCTAGGACAAGGGTTGACCTGACTAAAAGGATCGGTTGGTGCCTTTTTATGAAAACAGGGGTCGGGTGCTGAAAACAAGATGGCACGGTGGTTGCCTTCCCCGATCTATACTAGCAGCCCGAAAATGCCAGTAGATGTAAAGGATGGGGTATCGGTCGTCCTCCCGGAAAATGGAATGTGGACGGACCTTGAACCAGCGTACCAAACGATAATGCTGGAAGGAGAGAATGCTTTCCTTTGGATAGAAACAATATGGACTAATGTCAGCTTGACGAGGTTGTCACCAAGTTTAATGGATTTGGAATTCCGAGGGACAGTGGAAGCCCGGGGGTGGGTCTACTTGTCGCAAGATGGGGAGAAAACTATGATCATAGAGTTGGCACTCGGGAATACGTCGGACGAGTTGTTTAAGAAGGCAGAAGTAGAGGTTGTGTGAGATGCATGTCAACGGAGGGAAATAGAAATGGAAAGGGTAGATGTACGGGTGGAACTTTGAGATAGAGGAAGCATGAGGCGACCCGTAAGAACCATGCAATGTGTGCTGCCCTCCTTCCTAGTGGATGCGGTTTTCGAAACCCGGAGCAGGCTAGTACGGATATGTCAGTCCATGACAAACCTCGGGCTATACCATGTGCTAGGCAAGATTTTTTTCGATTATCAGTAGAGATGGGGCCGTTCGAGGGGAACTGGGCGGAGGAGCTGACCGAGATACTAAACTGCCTTAGCATAGACAATATATTTGTCCCTAACGTTGTGCATTGGGGGATAGTCTACAGGAATGTGGCAATAGGGGAGACGTTTTTAGATGGGATAAGGGAGTTGGTATACGACGAGGAAGACGACTTCAGTGATGAAGACGAAGATGAAGAGATAGAGGACTGAGACTTCTAAGACGGGTGGGGAAACTTAACTTAGGAAGGACGGGTGGCCTGGTATTGTGCAGGAAAGGGAAAGATGACTAGAGAAGAAAGGATGATGGAATACCCCTTCAAAGGCTGGGAACCACGGTGACTCAGAGGAGGAATAAAAATGTCTATACCAACAGGAAACGGATGGAGAGGGACCATGTGTGACTAGATTGGGTTTGAGGTTGCCCGGGACTTGTCATATGTATGGATAGAGCGGATTTGAAACCCGATAAGGGAAGAGGAAAGTTGGGATGATATAGCAGAAGGCAAGGTAGAGTCAGTTGGAACGATTGTCCTTTCCGAGGATGGATGACACCTGTTTTGCACCATGTTAGCAATGGGACAGGACCCGATGTGGCTTCTAGGGGATGCAGAGGCCCAAACCCGAAAGGAAGGCAAGTTGTCCGCCAACGAGGGATGAGACGAAGTTAGTAGCAGAATTGTGATGGGAGGATGGAAAGAACTCAAGCCTCCAACTCTACGGATAACGACTTGGGTACCGGAATTCATAGCTGAGTGGTTTGGGGGGTTTAAGCACATTTTAGAAGTAGCTGACTCCATGAGAAAGGTGCATATAGAGTGTGTCTGGCTGACTGAGGAGTTATATAGGCTCTCATTGAAATATGGGCCCTTCTACGGAGATAAAGCCGAGGAAGTCATCATCGTCCTAAGAATAGGCAGGTATGACCGCCTAGAGGTAGAGGCGGAGTCTTGGGACGGCATAGTTTGCCGGGAGGCGGCGGCTGCACCCTCCTACGTAAACGACGTCTTTAAACTATTTGAGGTACTGTGGTTCGACTTAATGAGGCCAAGGGGTCGAACACCATGAAAAGGCCTGAGTATGGAGGGTGTTTGTGAAGTGAGGTGTAACATAAGAAAGGGAGTGTGTACATTAGGCCGTAAATGGTGCATAAGGATCGAAACAGGGGGGCAGAATTGAACGTGTATGAGTTGGGGATAGCGGCAAAAACCAGTGTACGATAAGTAGGGAGGGTTGGAAGACTAAAACACGAAAGGCATGGAATCTCGGTGGGTGCAGCGATCGGAGTAAGAAAGTATGGCGAATAACGATCTGGGCGGATAGACCTCGTGAGATCCTGCCACCAATAATATCAGAGGGCAGAGTCGAAATAAGCCTGCCGGCAAGAAATACGATAGGCAATCCGGTAATGGACTGGGTGGGGGTAGAGTTGGTGGAAGATACGGTGTACCTAGTAGTGGAGCTGGAATAGCATGCGAGAGGGGAGTTCGGGGGTATGGACTTGAACCTCCCAGGGCGTGTACATGCGACGGGATCCTTACACCTTTCGGAAGAGGGATGACGAACCTTTTGGGATTGCTTTGGCTTCTGGGGATGACCCCGTACGAATGTTCGAAGGGGCATGGCAAATAACCTGGCGGGAGGGGTTTGAGTTTGCAGATCCGGAACGAGATGACGTGACGATTGAGGTAAAAGTCGCCTCGGCAGGGGTTTTTGAGCTGCCAAATGAGGTCGTACGGATGAGTCTACCACCCTTCCTGCTAAGACGAATGGGGGTCATAGAACGAGTGGAGCAGGCGGTGACTGTCGTAACTAAGCTAAATTTTGACGAAGCAGTAAGGTATCGAGAATACTATCGGGCCTTCCTAGAGATGGGGCCTTTCGGGGACGAACAAGGGCGCGAGGTGCTTTGCATTCTACGAGCAGCAATGAATACTAGGCCAGGAGTCCCGCAAATAAGTGATGAGACCATGGGGAGATTCATCCGGTGAGAGGTAGGTCGGGGTGTGACCTACATAGATGATCTCTACCGGTTGTACGAACAGTCAGAGGAGGCTACTGCTCCCGGCGGTATAGAGGGATAGTTGAGACTAGAAAGGGCAATGAAAACACGAAGGGCAAGGAAGGCAGTAGGTGGGAGGATTCTGAAGATTGGTTGTAACCCTTTCTGTATGGACTATGCAGGGAATCACCAAGGTAACAATGGCAGCAAGACGTGAGCGAGTGGAACGCCAGCCCCGTGTGCGAATGGAACGCCAACCCCGATACCCCGGACCCCCCTGGAACAACGGTGGACGATGGGAAGTATCCCTCCCGTCGAGTTCTACCTATCGGGGGTTCGACACATAATGGCGGGCCGTGACTTTGGGAAGGGATGCCGCCTTCATGTTAGTAGAACGTCGGTGGACAGGGATGAGACTCCACCGAGGACCCGGAGACGATCTGTTCTCCAATCTGGAAGTTACCGGGACCGTGTATCTGCCTGAGACCGGCTGACACTTGTTGGGGGTAGAGATAGCACAAGGTCACGAGCTGGCACCGGTCTTTCAAAGGGCCGCCCGGACGTTGACCCAGATAGGACATTCGGTCAGGGGAAGAAGGAACGTGGGCTTGCTAACCCGGGTGGAGATGGGAGGTTGGAGGGAGCTCGGGGCACCGACCACACCGCTGAGATGCCGAGTGCCCCATTTTATGATAAACCTCGTCTTCGGAAGCCTCGCAAGGGCGCGGGAGCTGGCAGACTCGGCGATAGTCTGGGCAGGCCACTTTCCCTCCCCTACCATTGGGATGTTCTACGATGTCGCTGGGGAAAATGGGCCGTTCTGGGGAAACAGGGCCCACGAATTACTAGAAGTCATCCACATCCTGATGTTTTGAGCGCCCCAGCTAGACTCGACAAGGTGCGAACGCATAATCCAAAGGGAAATCGAGATAGGGGAGAATTACCTAACGGGGGTAGCTCAACTATTCGAGGAGCCTACCGAGCCAGAAGAGCCGCGAGGGCGAGAGCGGGATTAGCATCCGCAGACGGGTCAATAAGGCAGATCAAGTATAGTTCGCTGCGTACGGAAGTCCGTCGATGGGAATAACAAAGGGGCCTCGGACCTCGATGGCTAAAGCCTACTAGAAAAACAAAGAAGGGGTGGGCAGACTCCTAATGATTGACCATAACCCTGAAGGTCAAAAACGGGAAACGTTGCTCGGGAAGGCTTCCCCAAGCAGGATGCCTAACCTGGACTCCCTCGCGTCGGCCGACGGGACAAGGGCACTACAAACGAGCTTGTGATAGAGGAAGCCCAGCCACGTTCACAGCTCGGTTGGGCGGCAAGGCCAGTCGTGGCTCCTCCTTAAGGAAGGGCAATCAGAAAACGGGGATAGGAAAGGAGATTGTAAAGATAAGCCAACAAAGTTGGGAGCCTAGGGAACCTAAAAACCTCGCATTGCGTGTGTCCTGGGAATTCTTTGGCTTATGCAGAACTAGGCAAAATGGCAACGGAAGAGGAGACAGATAACCGTAAGAGTGAAGGGGAACCAGGCTTAGAAGGCATTGCCGCGCAAAGCGAAGGGGGACAGAAGGACAAAGAATCGATAAATACGGATGGTACCAAAGGGAACCGGAAGGAAATCTCCACAGAAGAAAGCTCGGGAAAAGCCGGGGGAAGCAGGCAGGGGACCCAAGGGACCAAGGAAGGCAAAAATAAGGATAGGACAAGCCCCCGAAACTCGGAAGGAACCATGCCTAAGAGAGTAAGGGTCATGGACACAAGGCGCAAACCAACCGAGATAGACAAGAGGACCGCGGAATACAAGGCAAGACTGATTGAGGAAATGATGACTGGGAACGAAGAAGGTCCTCTGCAGGAGGAACCCCAGGACGAACGGAAAGCCAGCCAAGGTGGGACTGGACAAGGGGATAAAGGTAGTGACCGTGGGGGAACGCCGAGCAAGAGAAGGAAAGAGAGAGAGAACTCTCCGGGGATGGAAGCAGAAAAGGCTACGACTCCGCCAGCCATGGACAGTAGGGCTAGCCGCCTGCCGATCACGCCAGCAGTTGCGCGAGGATGCGAAGGACTTTGGAGCCTTAGGGAAAGAGTGTTGGGATGGTTTGCCCGGAAGGAACTATGAAAACCAGGGAGGGACAAAAGGCCGGCAAGGAAAGTTCGGATAACAGTGTAGCAGGCGAGGCCAGCAGCTCCGAGGGCGGCCTTAAGAAGATAGTGTCATCCCTCGCGCGAGCACTAAACAAAAATCAAGGCTATCTGGCAGACGCCAAGAAAAAGTTGGCTTTCGATGGAGCAATCATTACGGAGTTCCTGATCGACTACGAGAACTTAGCTGCGTTACTAAAGTGGACCGAGGAGGAAAAGATGGACCATCCAGGACAACATGTGTCGTTAAGCCTGGGACGGGACATAATGACCATTGTAGCCGCAAGCCGGTCTTGGAAGGAGACCCGGGATGTGATGATGAGGAAGTACCTAGCGGCAGAGAAAATGGCAACGGAGGCCGACCTAGCGGCAATTCAGAGGAAGAACTTCGCAATGTACAATGATTTCCTATGGGAACTTACTCTAGTAGCACTAAGGATCCCCGTGGTCACGGACCGGATAATGAGCAAATATTTCCTCAGGCAGTTCTCCGAGTTCGACAAAGACAAGATCCTGTCAGCTTACCAACAGACGAGCAAGTTCGTAAACACGCGGGATGTTGATTTTGGCACGGTAACGGATCTGGCTGAGAAAACGGTAGTAACGGAGACGTTGGCCTTGCTCAAGGAAGGAGAGATCATAAATCTGACCGGTAGGACGGACGACAAGGTAAAGAAGGGGATTGAAAGTCTACATGAACGGGTGCACGGGGTCGACAATAAGATTGAAAGGATAGAAGGCACGCTACTAGTTATGCAAGCGCAAGTATCCCGACCTTCCCTCCCTCCCCAGGAAGCTGTGGTCCCGCCAGATGTAGCAAACCGGGGATTCGGACGGAGAGATCCTGCTAACGAGCAATGCAAGTACTGCACCGCGATAGAACATTACGTGCGCGCATGCCCAAAGCTCAACCATGATATTCTGAAAAGAAGGTGTACTAGGTCATTAAAGGGGGAGATATTTGGACCACAAGGGGAACGGGTGAACTGGAACTCACCAGGAGGGATGCGGCGAGCCATTATCATGCCCAACGGTCTAGAAATAACAGCCGTAGAAGCCGAACCGATGGGCGAGATCATCTGGGATCAGTTCCGGGGGCGCGAGCCGCAGGCCAACTTTATTTTGGAAAGCGACGGATGTGATAGGGTGAACGCAACCACTCGACTGGGAACGGCCAGGAGAAGGATTAACCATGACACCATTATGGAGGAGGTCGCCGGAAGCTCCGAACCCCAGGCGGAGCCTGAGGCCGAGGAATCAGAGAGAGTCTATGGGAAGCCTGCGGAAGAGGAGCCTGCAGACAAGGTTACCGCCGCTAAAAAGAAGAAGTTTAGGTATTAAATCCCGATCTTAACCTTGCCTGAGCTCGACGACACCATTAGCAAGTTACTATGAACCATGGTGTCGGTGTCTTTTCAGACCATGCTCCAGGCTAGCCCTAGGTTGCTCAAAGGGCTCAGACAACTGTTGACTCAGAGGCGAGTAGAAATAGGCGACAACCCCGAATTACCAGAAGGGGAGAGGGAGGAGGAAGTTCCGCAACAAGTGGCTAACCTTCAGAGAGGTCACGGGGACTTGGAGGATCTCGAAAAGGCCTTTGCAGACATTCGTTTGAGCTTGCGCGACCGAGAGGGTGGCGAAGTCATGAGATCGCCACCCAGGGCGAAGCTTAGCTTTCATACGCTGCCTGTAGGGAAACTGAAAATCCAGATCGGGAGTCATCATACCGACGCACTAGTAGACGGGGGAGCAGAAATCACTTTCATACGAAGAGATTTTGCAACGATCACAGGATGTACGGTAAACAAGGAAGTAACAGGGAGCATCCGGGGAGCTGGAGGGGAAATCCCGTTCGCTGGGTACGTCACGAAGTGTGCTGTAAAAGCAGGGGTCAGGGAATCGATCTGGTCGTTTCAGCGGATGACCGTAATGGAGGAGATGGACCACGTCATAATCCTCGGGAGACCGTGGTGCGCGAACGTGGAGATGATAGGCATGCACTTGCACGATGGCTCATACATGGTAGACATAGAGGACCCTGTAACCAGCCGGGAAGAGCTCCTCCGACTCCTTGGAACGGGATGAGACCCCTTGAGGGGAAAATTGACAACATGGTCGCCGTCATTCGAGCATAGCACGCGACAGGGGGCTTTCGCACGGATGGAGGGTATGAGAGAAAGGGTAGAAATCATGATTGAGGAAGCATTCAACAAGAAGGAGTGGATCAAGATGGACCTGCCCCAGAAGAAGAGGAGGCAGGAGGACGAAGTTCTAGGTGTTATGGTAGCGAAAAAGGAGTCAGATGTCAAACTTGGTTCTAGCCTGCCCAAACGGAAAGAAGTACGCATAGACGTGCCGGAAATCGCACTCGAGATCCCTGATCTATTGCAACTCATCAAGGCCCTCAGATACCACAAGGTAGGAGTGGATTCGGCAGCCTTGGCCAAGTTTGAAAGAGAGGTGCAAAAGGGATATTGCCTAAATGGGAAACTTGTTAATATTCAACCACGAGTCGTAGAGGCGATGGGCGCAATTCCGACTGTTGATTTTTTAGGAGAAAGATCCCGGAAGGAAGTGTTCGAAAGTACAATCCGGTAGGGAAGAAAGCAAAACCGGTCTCGATCATGCTAGAGACATCAAAGGAAGAGGCTATGGAGAAGGAGGAAGAGGTCCTTCAAGTGATCCGAGAACGAAGGGCGACAGAGGGACATCGGATACCAGATGAGGTAGCGGACACAATGAAGATAGGGATAAACGGGTTCTTAACGGAAGAAGAAACCCGCCTGATCAAAAAGACCTGCCAGGAGTTTCACCTGGCATTTGCCTTTAGTGATCAACAGAAGGGACGACTGGATGCGAATTTGATCCCTCCGATTAGAATCCATTCGGTAAAACATGAGTGCTGGAATGAAAAGGGGTCATCCTATGAATTTAGGATAGCAGGAGAAGTAACACACCTCCTCCGAGCGAGGATGGACTCCTTCGTTGCGGAGCCTACGGCATCGCCGTACGCAAATCGGTGGTTCAAGCTGACTTATTAGCAGAATCGCACGCCGGTCGGAGCATTTACTCCCTGATACATATGTACTCAGGGTATGACCAGCTTCCATTGGATGTTCAGGACAGGCCATACACCGCTATGCACACCCCCGTAGGCCAGCTACAGATGCAAGTGACTGATTAGCAGAATCGCACGCTGATATGCACACCCTCGTAGGCCACCGCAATGCTGGCTAGCTACCTCAGGCTGACTTATTAGCAGAATCGCACGTCGGTCGGAGCATTTACTCCCCGATAGATCTGTACTCAGGGTACGACCAGCTTTCATTGGATGTTCGGGACAGGCCATACATCGCTATGCACACACCCGTAGGCCAGCTACAGATGCAAGTGACTGTTATGGGATTCACAAACGCTGTGGCCGAAGCACAACGCATGATGCTCGCCGTGGCCGAAGACATGTTCCCAGAAAAATGTGAACCTTACATCGATGACAATCCGATCAAATGCGAGCAGGAAAAGGACGAGACGGAAGTCTAGCCAGGGATCCGACGTTTTGTGTGGGACCACCTGCAGGACATGAAGGACTTACTTCGCCGGTTCCTAGTATACAACATTACGATTAGTGGACCAAAGAGTATCCTAGCAGTACCGAAGGTAACTATACTAGGATTTCGTTGCGGTGCTTACAGCTGGAAGTCGGATCCGGCAAAGACCGACAAGATATCACAGTGGCCGACACCACTGCGCACGACGACGGAGGTAAGGGCATTCCTAGGCGAAGTCGGCTTTTGGAGGATCTTCATTAAAAACTTTGCCAAGATTGCTGAGCCTATCCGGGCTATGATCAGGGAAGAAGAAACCGTGGATTGGACGGATGAGCGAGAAAGAGCTCTCCAAAGGCTCAAGGACATATTGACATCTGAGACAATCGCCCTGTCCGCGCCTTATTTTAATGACGAAGTGGGATGACCCTTCATATTAGAGATGGATAGACCTTTGGCCGTAGGAGGTGTGTTGATTCAAAGGGATGAGGGAGGAAAAGAGAGGTCAATTAGGTTCGAAAGTAGAACCCTGAACTCCGCAGAACGGCGGTACTCGCAATTCAACAAGGAAAGTCATCCTGCATTGCCTTAAGACCTTTCAGGCCTACCTATTTGGGAGGCGGTTCATCTGAAGGKTCGATCCGACGAATGTCGCAGGGGCTCTAAAAAATTACAGGCCTATAGATCCGACGGTAGGGAGATGGGTAGGATTCATCTGGGAGTTCGATTACAAGATCAAACGGATTGCTGAAATCCGCAACGAGGCAGATGGGTTGAGTCGGGTTTGCATCACTCTCGAAAGGATGGAGGATGCAGAGTCCATAGAGGCCTACCTCGAATACGAAGGAGGAACTCTTGCGGTGGACAATGAAATGATGAGCGGAGAATGCACAACGGGAGAACTATTGATCCAGACTTTGGAGAAGGGGGCACCTGTCGTAGTAGCAGAACTGACAGAAGGAACAGTCACCACTCGAGGACACAGAGAAGAAAAGGACTCATGGGGACCGATAGTAGGACCGAAAGAGGAGCTAATAGCAATGGCGGTCGAAGGAGGCCGGGAAGCAGTGATGAGCTTAGTGGAATCTTGGGAAAGGAAAGAGTTGCAATGGCGGTCGAAGGAGAGGAGTTTTTCTATGTCCAATCATACGAAGGTCTCTTTCGGGAGATTGGTTTGTTGTTGGTAGGAAATAAACAACCTACGGAAGTCAGTATTAAGGCAAGAGAAGAAGCCGAAAGGTACGTCCTAAGGGGCGAGCATTTGTTCCGAAGGGAGGAAGGTGCTATGCCCAGAAGGGTTGTGTGCGGAAGATCTAGGCAAGTAGACATTATCCAGGCAATGCACGACGGGTTAGCAGGAGGTCATCGGTCGTCCAAAGGAACACTTGTCATCCTGGGAATAAAGCCAGCATATCAGTAGTTAAGTGCATGAAGCAAGGAGAGCCCCGTCTGCTTCATGTTACTGAAGTTGAAAGAATCATGGGTTGCCCTGCTGGGTATACAGAGTTGACTGAAGAGGAAGTTTGCGTCTCAATTGAGGGAAAGATGAAGAGGCAGAGTTATGACGAAAATGAGCAACCTGGTCTAAGTTGTAGAACCTTCCACTCCCCCATACCCTCCTCCACCCCGATGGGCGGAAGCTAAGGAAGACATTGAGAAAGGAATGAGAAAAGAACAAAACGGACCATAGCAAAATAACCATCCATAACACCTCACCCTCCTCTCCCGTCTATCCCTTCAAAATCCACTAACAAGAGATTGATGCGCGATGAGGACATCGCGAATGAATGGGGGGAATGTGTCGGGACAGGTGGGTCCCGAGGGGACAGGTGGGTCCCGAATAACTTCCCATCACTCGAGAGATTGAATACGGATAATTTGTGCACAGCAAAGAAATTTGGAGTGAGGAAGCAGGAGAGAGAAAAGACAAAGGATTAGGCCGCAGAAGGGAGTGATGCCCTGAGGAGAGAACCACAAGAGGAAAGAACTAGCGGCGGCAAGCAAGCGAGCGTAAGAACAGGGGCACATAGAACATAGCAGGAGGTCGGGAGGGTCATCGGAATGCAATAAGACTAAGGCCAAAAGGCCCTTTGAACTAGCAATTGCAGCGCGACAGCAATAGGGGAATGAGGAAGTCGAGGGATGGGTGGCCAGAAGCCGTGGGAAACCAGGAAATGAGGGTCCAACGTGGTGGTCACCTATGGGAGCCTCGGAGCAGAGGCCCACGACCAAAGAGATCGGCACGCACAAGGTGCGAGGAAAGACTAAGGAGAGGGGTTGCTATGGGGCGACAAGATGCCCAAGGGGCATGGGACACCTCGGGGAAAGGCACCCGGGGCCACGTGAGACTAAGTAAAAATAATGACGTCCGTGGCGAAATGTGTCGGGGACCGCCAACGGGACTAAGTGTAGGGGACCGCCGACGGGACTAAGTGTCGGGAACCACCGGCAGGACTAAGTGTCGAGGACCACCGACGGGACTAAGTGTCGGGGACCACCGACGGGACAAGTCGCGGGGACATGTGAAAGTCCCAAGAAAAAACGGCGGCACCGCATGAGGGAAAAATAATAAATGCAAGGTGCACCGTCAAAATCGACATCTTGACGGTCAATAATATTAGCACCACTAGTGCAAGTACTAGTGGTGACAAACGGGGAGGCCAAAAGGAAAAAGGAAAAGTAAAGAAAACTGAAGTATGAGGCATGGTAGCAATCCGAAAAATCTCGGATAAGCCTCCCTCAAGAAAATAGAGTCAAATAAGACCCCATGTGAAAAATAGCATTCCGGGAGAAAATCGAAGTAGGAGGGACCATTGTGGGAGAAATGTAGGAGTAAAAGGAGGTTTTCATGGGCATGGGAAAACCATTATTGTAGTCCGAGAAATAGCGGACTGCACCTTGGGCATAGGGAGGGCCAAAACTAAGAGGAAGAGACTAGAAAAGAACCTTAACGGCCACTTGACACTTGGCATGCTGGAAAAAAGAGAGAAAAAAAAAGAAAATGTGGGAGAATAAGATAAAAAGAATGAAAGGGACAGAGTGAGTTAGCCGTGAGTGGGGACTGCCATAGGTAGGGACTGGCAGGTCCCTACTGTCCAAGAAAGGAGGAGAAAAAAAAAAAAAAAAAAAAAAAAAAAAAAAA
>BFEA01000676.1:84743-98194 GCA_003427395.1 Chara braunii | reverse complement strand
TGTGTGTGTGTGTGTGTGTGTGTGTGTGTGTGTGTGTGTGTGTCCCTCCTCGTTCCCTCGTGATGGAGGACACGTGGGGGATTACGTACGGATGTCGGACCTGTCCCCCACGTGGGTAAAGGTTCTCCATCCGCACCTGTCAGCCATGTTGGCCAACCACACACATGTAATTATGAAAGGGTCTCGTTAAGTAGTGTTAGGGTGGTTAGTGGATCATTCATGAACGATTGGTATTAATTGTAGTTTTGCAGCGTGGAATTGATGACCTGAAGCATTCATGTCGTAAAAACCCATTATGTGTCATTATCTACATAGGTTGCGGAGCTATTTCGCATCGTCCACACAATTCCTTTCAATTGTCATGATGGTGACAGTTTGTGGAATGATTATTTTAAGTGATTGTGATACGGGGCGGTTAGAGTTGTACTTGATTAGTCTTGTGATGCTGAAATTCAGAAGAATTTTTTTGTCATACTTGTGGGTTGAAAATGTGCCTACGAACTGGTAATCAACCTGGATTGCAACGTTGAGGAAAGTACATTGTGTGCCAACCGACTCCTGGTTGGGGTTAATAGTGTACACGATTTGATTATTTATTAAGACATACGTCAGGGGTTACAGATAGTAGGTGCTTCTTGGGCTTGTAACGTTTTGGCTGAGGAATTTTTTGATTTTGGGATTATTGATACCGTGCAAGTCATTTAAGTATCTGAAGGCGTGGGAGAAGAGTGGGAGTAGGTGTAAGTTTCTGGCATGTATGAGTTTGTTCATGAATTTATATTCAAACATGAAGAAGTAAATGTTGCACCAGATTGGTGAACAGTTAACACCCATAGGGATGCCACGTGTTTGTCTCCAAATGTGGCCACCAAGAGAAGTATATGCATTGTTGATGAGCCAGATGTTCACTTGGATGATGTCTTCTATTGTGAAGGTAGGTTTGCTTGATTGTGGTTGTGAGTTCCAGAAGCAGTCAATTTTTGGGTGTTTTGAATTTGCATTTATGGTATAGTGTAGGGTGGCGTTCCTACCATAGACCTTTCTGGCTATTGTAAACACAAGTCGGACAAAGAATCGGACAGCGTTTGGGAGGCCGTAAAGGGATTGGTCCGTAGGGATGGGTTTCCTAGCAGCGGGATATATCGGCAGAAAAAACATTGTGGATGTGGTTAGGAAGATTGTATATGTATTCGTTTGTGGATTCTATGATCCACCAGAATGGTACTCTATGTCCTGTTTTTTGGTAAGTTTGTTATATCCTTTGTCCACAGTGGTCTTGGACTAGTTCTTTGAGTTGGTTTAGGATCTGGGAGCAAGTGTCAGCGAGGAGAGAAATTAGTACGTTGGCGGCATTGGTCAGCCATCTGAATGAGTTTTTGTGTTTCTTATATGTGGCAAAAAGGTATGGGATGTCATGAGGGCCAATGGGGATCATGGGGAACCGTATGGTGAGTTTGTTAGTTAGTGAACAAATGAGTTCATTTATAGTCGTATCGCATGGTGTGAAGTCAGGGTCAGCGAGGCGTTGCAGGGCTAGAAATCTGAGTAAGTGAATACAGCAGATGCTTAGTGTGTTCGGGGTTTTGTCAATGCCGGCAATGTAGAAGTTACTAGTAATAAAGCTGATTTGTTTTTGTATTGCATGGTTGTATGGGTTTATCGCATTATTTTTGGGATATCTCTGGAGGGCTTTGTTGAGGATTTCATGTAGTTCTGTCGTAGCATTATTAATCTGTTCTTGTTGAATAGGGTATTCTGTGGCCAGGATTTGGGTCACTTTTTTCCATGCTAGGTTCCATTCATAGTGGATCAGTTGGGGGTTAAGTTGAGTAAGGGGGATGTCCAATGTGGTTCAGTCCTGCTTCTATTAGCATTCTCAACTGTGGATTAGTGAAGATGCTCATATCTAACGTTAGGACGTGAGGTTGCATAGTGTCGGGGAGAAGTCCGTCGACCGTTTGTGTGATGAATTGGTCGAAGCGTTGCTGTTGACAGAAGCATCTGTCTTTTTGCTGTTGTTCCTCGTACCAGTTTTTTAGTTCAAATTTATGAAAAACAGCTGATGGTTTGTATAGCATCTGTGCAATGTGGTTGTCGTAGAGTCTGTTTCTGTACTGGAGGTGGATAATATGTTTTGTTCTTTCTTTGTTGTTGTGCCATGTCAGTCTTCCATGCGGAAGGCGTTGCAGTCGTTCACGCAGAACCTGCAAACAAAGGTTAGAGTAGGGTTAACATTCATTATAGTTTAAGCCATATATTTATAGAAATATGTCTGTACAGGAATTGGGTGGGGTGATGGTGTCTAATTGGAAGGTGTGTGGGGTAGGGACGTTGGGGTTATTGGGGAGGTGTTTGAGGTGAGGTGTTCGTGGTGGGGGTGTGTTGTCGGGGTATGGAGCAAAAGAGAGAGAGAGAGAGAGAGAGAGAGAGAGAGAGAGAGAGAGAGAGAGAGAGAGAGAGAGAGAGAGGAGAGAGAGAGAGCGGGATGGAGAGAAGAGTGGGGTTGGGTAGAAGGGATGGGGATTGCAGCATAGACGGTGTATAAGTTTAAAAGCTGAGAAGAATGGTGTCGGAGGGGCAGCGATCTAGATTTGAAGGGGAGGAAAGTGGATGGCAGGTATGGTTCGCCCTTCCTATGGGGGCTGAAGAGCAGAGGAAGGCAACAATCTGCCCCTTAAACAACAATGAGAGCGATCTGAGTTTAAACATAAGTGTCTGTATGTTGAGTCTTATTGGTCACAGGTTAGAACTATTGTCAAGTCCAGAGAGTAGTGTTAGAGGGGGGGACAAGTGACTAGTTGACCCAGGCAGGAATTGTTTTTAATCACTAAAAACAATCGTCCGTTTTCTCTATCACTACGTAGCAACAACGTTATCGTCCGGTTTTTCCGAACACAAGGCAATGTATCTATCCTATTTGGTAGATCAGTCTTGTACCTATCTTTGTGCAGTACGACAGGCGTAGAGCACATTACTTTGGGACTACAGAAAAGGTCTGTTACGTGAAAATCTAATTTGAAAAGTTGGGTTACCAGCTGTTTATTCTAAGAGATCAGCTTCAATCAAACAATTTATCCCTTATTGCTGGAAGAGTCATGTGTCTAGTTTCTTTTGCGAGCAGGTGCCAGTTCCAAGCTTGAAGATTCAGGAATGTTGTCCAGGATTGTGTCCAGATGTCGTATGCAATGTTGTCTGTGGCCGTACCCAGATGGAGTGGCGAGGCAGCACCTGTAGGCTATGAATCCCGCGGGCACGACCGCGGGCCCGCGGTCCGCAGTAAAGAAAAAAGAAAAAAAAAAAAAAAAAAGAATTTAGAAACATCTGAAAAAAATATATGTTATGCCAAAAAAAATTAAACTGACCAACTTTTGCCTTGGGGTCATATCAAAACTCGTTACCAAATTTGAGATAAAAAACAAACAAAATCCTTTATTTTTCTTACTAAAAGAATAAAGTGAAGAACTTTTGCCTGAGGGATTTCTGTTTTTCCTTTTTTTTTTAAATCCAAAACGAAGTCAAAAAATAAAACTAAAAATATAAGGTTGTAGAGCGCAAAAAAACCTACAACCCCATAGTTTCTTTTTTTTTTTTGGCCAATTATCCTAGGAATTAAAAATGTCGGGGGTTTTCGACCGCAGGCCTCACCCGCAGCCGACCTCGGCGGTCGGGATCCCGACCGCGGGCCGAGATTGACCCCGCGGTCATGACCGCGGGGGAGTCATAGCCTGTAGGCGTCGATATCGTCGATTGTTATAGTCTTGACTCCTGGTGGTGGGGACTTCAGCAGGCTTCAGAGGTCCGTGAGAGATAGTCGGTTGTGGCTGTACGCTTCCGTGAGGTTTCTCCTGGTATGTTTGCTGGCAGCGCGTTGTCCTGGTGTCTCCTGGACGATGTCGGTGGTATAGCTGTCGTCCTGCTCAGGATTGATCAGTGAACATTCAACGTCGTATGGCTCGAGTAGCATGCTGATGTCATTGTGGAATTTAGGGGGGGTATCTGGGGAAGGGGATGCGAGTATGATTGGGTTGTGGCGGCGAGATGCTTGAGGGGGTGGGGAGGTGCGGAGTGTGGTATTCTGTGGTTGTTGTTGTGAAAAGAATTGGTGGATCTGTGGCATCCAGCTACGGGAGCGTGGTGTATTGAGGGAGAGCGCAGGTGCTGGTGTGGTGGATGGGATAGGGCGAGCAGCGATGGTTGCAGCATGTTGCTGTTGTGGGGATAGGATGTTTTGGAGAAAAAGTTGGGCTTGCGACTCGGAGGTGTGTGGCTGTGGAAGGTTGGGGGGGTTTTGATTGTGCAGGCTGGGTTGTTGTGGTGTGTTGCTAGCGTGAGGAGCAGGCAGTGGTGTTGCATGTGGTTCGTGTGTTTGGTGTGTTTGTGAGGGTGGATGCCGGTTTGCGTGATCTGTGTTTGGGTTGTTGTTGTTGGGGTGCTGCTGCTGCAATTGCATGGTGGTAGTTTGTTGTTGTTGTGCTCTTCTTGCGGCTGCCAGTCTCTCCTTGCGTTTCTGCCATCTGCCTTTCTGTGACCTTTTGGGTGGGTGTGTAGCAGCGGCTCTCCTGGTCCTACGGTTGCCAGGGGCAGCCGGTGCCAGTTGGGGCCGTGTGTCTTGTACAGCGTTGCTGTTTCGGGGTTGCGGCGGTTGTGGGGGAGCAGTGTGTAGAGGTTGTGGGGTGGTCGCAGAGAGTGGGGTATTGGTTGTGGCTCAGGGCAGGATTGGGATGGTGGCAGCAGGTGTTGGGAGAGCATGGGGTAGGCGTGCAGGTTGCGTTGGTGTGTGTGCGTCAGGTTGGATATCATTGGTGTTGGAGATGGTCGCCTGTCTGTTTCTACTGCGTTGGATGATATTAGGGGTAGGGTGGTTCTTGCGTTTGCTGGGGGGGGGGGTGGAGGCAGCGGTTTTGGATGCAGGGATCAGTGTGGCCAAGAACTTCTTGGCAAGTGGCATATCTCTGTACGGAGATCTATCAGCAAGCTGTTCTTGCGTGAGGTGGGGATTGGCAACGAGCAGGTGTGTCATATTCATCATGTGGCGGCGCATATACAAGAAGGTAACTTGTAACTTAACAGGCTTCTTCCATTCGTTGTGCAGTTTGTCAGTGAGTTCAACCATCCTCATCATGTCTGAGGGGACATCAGCCTCGAAAATGTCGAGGTTGGCAATATAAAACCACAGCATGTGGTCGAACCAAGTAATGATGTCACCGTGCGAGGCACAGTTGCATTTCAGGTATGACCTACCTGAGTTCCAGAGCTTTTTGAATTCAAAGAGCTCGTTGGTGGGTTTTTGCACCGCCTTTTGGTGGAGCAGGGGTTGGCATCTGGGGCATTTGGAGTTGTCCAACGGTCCGAGAATCGGAAAGTTGGCGTTGATGGCAGTTCTACAGATGTTAGCTTTCTGAGCATCCTCCCCGCACTCAGTCAGGTCTGCTGCAGAAAGGTTGGCAAGTGCAGCACATGCTTGGATGGTGCTAGGGGCGGTGTGGTTGAACGAATCCAACATCCAGAGTTTGTTATCGTAGCTGCTACTAATACTCTCAATCCATCTTGTCGTTTGTACCGGAATGAAGGGTGCGTCATGTGCCATTTTAAAGGCATTTGCTTTGCGAGGGGTGGGGGTTGCAGCTACAAGTTTAGTGGCCTGTTGCTGTCTTTGTGCAATCTTCTTTAAATACCAGTCCATCTCGGTCTGTGAGGGCTTGAGGTGTTCTAGTATTTTAAGTCTATGTTCGTCAGAGTTGTCAGTGGTAGCCACCTCACCTTGGTTGCTGAGATGCGCAAAGCTGAAGCCGTGGAGGTCGAGGATAGTCTTCTTTGTAGTGGCAACTATCTTCTCCATTTCTTTGTTCTGCAGTGTTGCTTGCTTGATGATTGCCCCAAGGTCTTTGGCATACGTTTGGATGATGGGGTCTTCTTCGTTTGTGAGCGTCCTCCATTTAGCAACGATAATGGCCCAGTCTGAGAACGTAGGGTTCTCGATGAGAAATGGTGCTTGCGAGTTAGTGGCTTGGTGGACCTTCAACAGCACATGCTCGGGCAGGGCGAGCATAGCAATCTGCGCATGGACGTTTGGTGGTGCCAGATGGATGAAGGTCTGGGCTTTGTCAACAAGCTCGTGATGCCACCCTTTGCCGGTGTCATTTTCATCCTGCATGCGACAATAGAGTATTGGTGTTAGTCAGGTTGTGTATGATATAGGCAAAGAGGGTGGCTATAGAGGTGGGAGGCCAACTGTGCAATGTGAATATTGCATTATGCAGTGGGTGGAGAGGGAGTGTGTGTGCATCTATGTGTTAAATAAATAGGGAATTGGGATTGTGCATATATAGGTTAAAAAATATATAATAGAATTAAGGGTGGGTCGGGTGTTATGTAGGTTATGAGATTGGAAGTCTAGTACGGGAGTGTCATGGGGGGTCGTGTATTGACATGAGTATGAGGTTGCGTGGGGAGGAGTCTGGTTGTTATATAGAATGCTATCATGTGGTATCTGCAGCACATGTGGTTTATGGATTTAGTATAAGGAATATGCTGGAATTAGCAGATATAGAGGGTTCAGTAGCACGGGTTTATGTGGATAGTAAGGTGTTTGGTACCAGTGGGGGAGTTTTGTGGCGTAGGTACACAGAGGGGTATCATGACAAATTGGGGTTTTCTATGGGTATTGGGGGGGTATTGGTTGTTAGGAAAAAAAGGGGGGGATGGGGATAGGGGTTAGTTGTTGATTTTATTTGCATATTTCATCTATAATATTTTGTATTTTTATATTACGAAAATGCTATTTTTTATATAAGAAGCCTTTATATTAAAAATTATAAATTTTAATATTTTATATTTTTATATTTTTATACATATATATTTTTATATTTTATTTTATAATTTTGTATACAAGGAATTATTTTTAAAAAAAAAGGTTTATTATTTTTGGGAATGGTTGTTTATATCATATTTGTATATTTTACTATATTGTGTATTTGTTTGGATTTTTTTGGGGGGGTATATATTAAGCGTTATTTGGGGTTGGGGATCTAGGTACGAACCGTTTTGTGTTCTATTATTATGTGTGAGTTTGATGTATTTGGCTTGCGTATGAAAGATAGGGAATGTGTGAGATGTTTTACTAGGGGGTATTGCTATGCTTAAAACGGTGATTTTGTCGTTTGTACCCACGGTAGGATTTATATATTTGATTTTGGGTTATCTTTTGCCGTGATGTTTTTGTGGGGTATTATGGGGGGGTAAGAGAGACGATCGGTGGCTATCTGGTTGTGCAATTGTGCGATGTTTTTGTAGTTGTACAAAAAAGTACGTGTGCTATGTGTGTGTGTGAAAAGACACATTGTCTCTTTGTTTTGAGTAAATTTAATTGTTTATTTATTTTGTATTGATACACATTTAAGAAAAAGAGTATGTGCGGTTTATTTTGCAAGCGGCTGTATATAGCTATGTGTATATGTACGTGAGTGGGTGTTTGGTTTGTTATGGAGAAGGGGATGGTTTTTACTAGCACATGGGAGTAAAAAAAGTTCCAGGGGTGCGACGGATCATTAGTATGTCGCTGATGTGCGGTGGTTGGTCATGCCATAGAGTACGATTGGGTTCGTTTTCAGGGTAGCAGTAGTGTAGCGAGGAGAGGAGGAGTGGATATCCGGTGTTAGTTGCCTGGTGATAACTGGAAGCAGCAGCGATGTCGGCGGTGGTGGTCTGTCGTGGACAGGTGCGTGGTCGAACCGTGGTTATCTACAAGATGCTCGAGCATCGGGATCATCAACCTGATCTCGATTTTTGTTTCGTCGCAGCAGATAATCGTTTCGGTTATCGTCGTTACGAAGTTGATGCGAATGGCGTGCTAGTGTTGGTTTGAGAGGTAGGTTTGGGTTACGTGGGTGAAGATCTTCGGGATGTCAGTGTATACGGGACGAAGAAGCATGATGACATCCCAAATGGCAACGTCGTGAGGGAGGAGGAGATTGTTGAGAGGAGATCATGAAGGCAGATTAGTATTGTATATAGGGGTGGTCATGGGTAAGACAGCGGCACGAAGATATCTGTGTAGTGAATTGTTTGGAATAAAAAGGTGTAGGGGCAACAGATGGGTGTATCGGGCCTTAGTCTTGGTTTTACTAAGGTGTTAGGAGAAGTATAATGGGGTGGGGAGAATCTGGATGGTTGATATTCAAAGGGGTTTTCGCACCCTCGCTCTTGTATGGTATAGTATGTGTCAGGCTTACGAGAATAGTAGTTCGCTGGGTTGGGAGTATGGAGTTAGCTTTTGAGAACAGGGTGTTGTGAAAAGGTACTGTATGAGCATCATTGATGTTACCAATTGGCGCCAGTGTACGTGATTGTGGTGGTGGGTTTTTAATAAAGGATCGTACTTGGTGTTTTTGCAGATGGGTCGTTATCTTCAGTATGTCTGTTATAGTCTGTGTTTGTGCATGAACAGGTTTACGAGAGTTAGTAAGGGTACGAAATTGCATTGGTTAATGCGGCAGATTTCTTGCTCTTGTCTTCTTGAATCATAATTGGTTACGTGTCATGGCTGACTGACAATTTCTTTGTGATTTTGTTAAGAATTGAGAGAAATAAACTTGTTGTTCTTTTCATAGTGTAGTGCTTCTACCCTTATGTACGCAGGTGGGATTAACATCGGTGTTCGCTGCTTGTATCCCATCTGGTTGCCAGTCCTTCACTATTTTGTTTGTATGGATGGGGTTAGTCTAGGGTTGAACCACGTAAATATTGTTCATATCTGGGTAGTGTGGTTTATTTTAAAATTAGAAGCGTCTGTTGTTATATATTAATCTTTATTTCGTCGTTTAAGGTTTGTGATATCACGGGTCGCTTAATGATGACGTCATGTGGGGAAGCATAAACTATTGATATTCGGACAGTAGTACGATCGTCATATCGTACGTATACGGACTCTATGTATATGTCATTGATAACGACCATATTTCGATGCAATTATGGGGAGAAATATTCTAACAAAAAAATATAAGATTATAAAAAATAGAATAGCCCCATATAGAGTGGGATCGGTCAGGTCAGTTCACATTTTCTCAGTTACCGAGGTGATAGTTATGTATTAAATCGAGAAAGGTAGTAGGTCTTACATGGGAATGGGGGTTATCCTGATTGTTTTGGGCAGCTTTAGTCTCAAGGTACTCAAGTATAAGGAATGGGGACGTGAATCAGAGAGAGATATGGGGAAGGTGCCAATCTCATGCTTCCGGAACTGTTTATGGTAACGGAATACAGGTTACCCTGATGGTATATCTCAGTTAATTTGTAAGAAGGGTAGTCGCATGCAGTTGTACAAATTAAGATTGTAACACACGGGATATAAATTAGTGGGGCTGTTATGTTGACAAGTTTATTTCGTGTGAATGGATGTAAGGGAATACTTCACTGGGAATTCTGGGGTATGATGCTCATATACATACATCTATTGGACTAGTGTTACATATATGGTTATTTAGGTTAAATAAGTGAATCACAAAGGAATGCATATTCGAGTATTGTGGTAATCATAGCAATGTGCGCAGAGGTGATCCTAATCAGGAGTTGGGAGGGCTAATCATATGTTGCGCATCGTGTGTAATATAGAGTAGTGTTTATAGTGTGTACAAACGAGGTATCTTTTTGTAATCAGGCCCTGTTGTTTTATTACGTTCAAGCTTCTGCGGAGGTTATCAGTGGGGGTATGTCTTCGTATTTATGAGATGATATGTTTATTATAGTGAAGGAAGCCGACTGAGTGGTGTAACCAGGATTAGATAGCGTGCTGCGCAGGTATGACAGGATTCTAATGAGAACGTGAGCCCGATTAGCGCCGTGAGGCAATTCAAGACGTTTTAAGTCGCATGCTATTTGTTGTCGAGACGTTTGTATTACTCTAAGGCAGGCAAGGACAGTTGCATGAATTATGGATTGATATCAGCTTCAATGTCTCGTTGTAGATGCGCAGAAACATTTATCGGAGCGAGACGAGCTTCGTTAATTGTGTGTGTTAGGAGGCAAACCAACCCTAGATTCGACGATTTATGGGCATCTCATGGATGACTGAGGATTTGGAAACTAGAACATTATACTGCGTGTTGAAAGTTGATTATATTATGATTATGGTAGATCATCCGTAGGGGTATCAATGGCAGGAATATCATGTGGTGCAGTGTGGGCGTGCATCACTAGTAGGTGGTAGTACTTTGTGTCTAGTTTTAGTTTATGACGGGCGATCGTCACGCAACGGAATTTCTACGCAGTTAGTACGTGTACAAAGTGCGGTCTTGTTCATTGCTGGTCATTAGTGCAGACCTCTGTGTGGAATGGGGTTATACGTGGGAGAAAGGGGTGTTGTGGAAATAATTCGTGTTAATGTAATTAAGGATGGGAGCATATATCTGGGCAGGACGAGATTACTATGGTGTGTGTTGAGCGAAATAATATAATTTTCATGATTCAGTGGTTGGTTACAACATAATTGTAGTAATTAGCATGTGAAAAATAATTTTAATCACTGTGTTTTAAATAGTGAGTATGATAACGTTTATCTCGATCATCAATTAAGGGATACTATTTCATGGCGGGGATGTCATATGTGCATAACTGTAGAATTTTGTTGTACGCGGTTCCTTAATACTCGGCATTCATCGTTCAATGCATTAATGTACAAACGCTCATTCTGCCACTGGGATTCTGTATGCTATTGTTAGGGTGGTGTTGAGCGATTGGTGTAGTCCGTTGTTGCTTTTTATCGTGCATGAGTAAATAAATATGCGATAGTATATCATTATATAGGGATGAGAGTTATTTTCTAAGCAGGGAAATAGTAGATATCATAGGGGTGCATGTAAAACGTGGGGGTTACTCAGATGGGGAAGATATTTTTCGTGTACGTACCGGTAGGTGTTTTTAGGTTGGTATAGGGGGTATGCAGTTGGAGTATAGTGTCGCCCTTTGCCAAGTGTACACTCTTGCTATATCGCCACGTACCAAGTTTTCGCAAAACCAGGTATGTATTGCAGTAGCGTAGGTCATCTTCCACGTACCAAGTTTTCGCAAAACTAGGTATGTATTGCAGTAGCGTAGGTCATCTTCTACCAATGCTTACAAAGTAGCAGCCAGTGTCCAGAGGTAATCATATGGAGGTCGACAGGTGGATTTCACCCCTGTATTGCGACAGGACATAGTTCGATGTATGTGTGTAAAGTGCGTAACGCAACCATAGCAACCCATATGGGAACCTCGATATACCTTGGAATTGACTGCACTTTCTTAGCAGCAGGTAAGGAGAGGTCACCATACCGCCATAGTGCTATATCCTCTGGTTCCTGCATATACAAATAGTACATATCAAAGGCGAAGAAAGGGGAAGGAGAGAGATAAGGGAAGATAGGAGGGGAGCACGATGGACAATGCCATCGGACACTAGCTATATTTGCTAGCGGAGTAGGGGTGGTGCATCCTCTAAAGCGCTTTTCGCCACTTGCGCCTGTCACGGCTCATCAGAGGGTATATTACTCTGGCTCCCAGAGATAGTGAGTGGGCATGTGGTGTGGATTAGAGCCGTAGGTGTTCTGAGAGGAACTTACCACATGTTCGTTGGCTTCGGCTTGGGCGATGAACTCGTCTATGGCCGCCATTCCAGTTCACGAACTCTTGATGGAGCCTGAGTAAGCCCAGGTGGTCGCAGTATCAGGCTTCTCTGCCAGCGTCCTGCCGATTACAACTCACCGCAACTGCGTTTGCCCCCGTATGTGGACTAATAGCAGTTACAAAGGAGAAAGAAGGAATAGAGGTAGAAAACCTCATATCTCAGGTAGCTATGGAGGGTGTCGACGTACCCTGCATAGAACCGAGTCTGAGGTTGAGCGAGAGAGAGCAGGCAAAGCAAGAAGTACCACATTCTGTCGGCGGCAGATGGTTGAGGCCGTAAATGACTGAGAATGTATTGGTGGTATTTTAAGCTGTTACTGCAGGAGTATGTAATCGAAGGGTACGAGTGGTGTGTATATTAGTGTGGTTAAGCGTATGTCGTGCTGTGTTGGAGCAAATTGTATAGGATATGGGGGGGATAGTGTAGTAGGGGTGGTGAGGGATGTAGGTAGTAAAGAGATTTGGAAGAATCATTAAGGGTTTTGGTCGGTGGGTATAGGGTTGCTTACGAGCTGTCTCTTATACACATCTAGATGTGTATAAGAGACAGGTGTAGTAGGGGTGGTGAGGGATGTAGGTAGTAAAGAGATTTGGAAGAATCATTAAGGGTTTGGGTCGGTGGGTATAGGGTTGCTTACGAGTGTGGGTTTTTCTGTAATTCATGGCACGGGGGGGGGGGGGGGGGGTAGTGTTTGGCATGATGGCGGGAGTGTCGTTCTGTGTAAGTGTTTTCTGCAGATTTTTGTCTTTTGGGATGATACATGGAAAGCCGCTTCTGTGTGGGCAGTGTGTCATGTGTTGTATCCGTTTTGTTTTAGACGGGTTTTGTTTTAGCAGAGTTTTTTTTGAACGAAATCGTCGTTTTGTGATGCGTTGTCTTATCTGTAGGTTTTTGTTCTGTAGTAAGGTGATGGCGGGTGTCTCTTTTTCGAGGATGTGCTTCAGCTGCGAGGCGGGTCTGATGTGCAGCGTTATTCTAGGACCACTTGTCTTTGTGGATAGTGTTAGTAAATGTTGTTGTCGGTTTATGAACTTTATGTAGTTCGTTTTTTTTGTTTTGTTTTTTTAAACCTTTGTCTTTTTTTGTTTCTTTCTCCGTGAAGTGCGCTTATCAGCTAGATTTACCCAGTTCAAGTATGGGGGGTACTTTTATCATTTTGGGGTGTAAGTCTGGGGATGGTGAGTGGGAAGGTGCATTCTTTTTTGTTGGCATTTTTTTACTGTGCTTGTTTATCGTCGTTTTGGAGTTTGTGTCCGTTGTAGCTGACGTCGGTTTTATTTTTTTTGAACTTTGTTTTTGGTTTATATTTTCATGCGTTAATTTAATTGGCTAATTAGGCTTGTGTGATTTGCGCCATTCATGTAAGGGGCCTATTTCTTTCATTGGGGGTGTGAGTTGGGGGATGGTGGGTGGGCCCATACATTCTTATTCAGTTCGTTTTCTGTTATCGTGTTTGTTTGTTTTTTTTAAGTATGGCATTTAAAAAAAAAAAACATTTTATTAAGCGATATGGCAAGTATAGCGGTTATATTACGGGTATTGGTTGGGCTGGTTTGACTTGATTATTTGAGGAGGTGTTAGCTGTGACTTGGGTTAGTTATGAGAGTATGTGTGTGTGTGTGCTGTCTCTTATACACATCTAGATGTGTATAAGAGACAGTATGTGGGCTAATAGCAGTTACCAAGGAAGGGGAAGATAGAAAACCTCATATCTCAGGTAGCTATGGAGGGTGTCGACGTACCCTGCATAGAACCGAGTCTGAGGTTGAGCGAGAGAGAGCAGGCAAAGCAA
>BFEA01000675.1:749818-769823 GCA_003427395.1 Chara braunii | reverse complement strand
AAAAAAAAAAAAGTGAAGAAGAAGAAGAGTGAAGGAAGGGGAAGTAAGCGGCGAGGGTGACGAAGCTGATGGTGCCGGCAGCCATAGCCGAGGTGAAGGGTTGACCGGGCGTTGACCAGAGCGTTGACCAGAGGGTTGACCAAGGGTTGACCAGAGGGTTGACCAGGCGTTGACCAGGGGTGTTGACCAAGCGTTGACTGGGGTTGTCCGCGTTGACTCAGCATTGACCAAGGCATTGACCGGAGCTGCTGACCCTGATTTTGACCAAGCTGGAGTTGGTGATATCTCGTTGAGCCCTCAACCTATCCCCTTACCCTATGGATGTGCACTTACCCCACGGTACTTGCTGAGTCTGTCTGTCTACTCTTTCTGCATTGAGTCTCTTTTGTCCTAGGTGTTAGGACTCTGTGGATGAAGGATAGGGCCTTGCTGCCAAACCTGCACGGGCTTAGTAGGACCAAAGCTCTACTCTGGCATCTGGAGACCTGGGCATGAGCGGCGAGCGCTCGTTAAACAACTCGTCTAGCCCAATGACCGGTACTGTCTGGCAGGTTTACTGAGTTCAGCGTAGAGGGCCCGAACTCCGAGCTGTAGGCTGAAACGAAGGTCGTCTTTAATTGTTGAGGCCTGGTTGAACCACTCCCCTACCGGACCTAGTAAGGCTGATGATCTGTGTCTGACGACTCGATTGTTCCGAGGGACAAACCCCTCCAAGAACCGGTACAGACCGGCGGGCTGCTCGGTGTGGCACAGTTGGTCGGAACGGCTGAGTTGTGGGTTGAAATCGCTAGGAAGAGCCAAACTGATCGCGTCATCCTGTTGCGACGTTAAAGAATTCCTGCGGAGTTTGGGGGATATCCTTAAATGCCTCCTGATCAGCTGCTGGTTCAGTAGTGACAGCCTTAGAGTAGTTTGAGTAGTGGTCTTTAGAAAGTCAGCCAGTAGGTCAGTGTCCGGGTAGGTCTAAGTGGTAAGGAGTGAGACTCTTGTCGTGCACCAGACACCATGATGGATGACTATCCCATGTATGCGTTGCTTGTTGGGTTCTCCCTCTGGGGGACCCTCTGGCGTCTCCTCTTTCCTCTGGGCTTTTGGCCCACTTTCACGTGTAGAGTAGGGACTCGGGGTGGTGCTTCCACCCAACCTTACACGAAGGAGGAGGAGGAGAAGATGGCCGCCATTCTGCAGGAGAGAAAGGAGAAGAAGGAGGCCAAGAAGAAAGCCTTGATGGAGGCACAGGCGGCCAAGTTGAAGAAGATAGAAGAAGAGATGGCTAGAGAGAAGGAGAGAATAAAGAAGGAAGAAGAGGAAAAGTTGAAAGAGGTGGAAGAGGAAGAGGAGGAAGATGAAACGCCACTGCAGAGGAAGAGAGTGGAGTACAGTGGCAGCAAAGATGAGGAGATGGAGAAACGGATCTCAAAGTGGGTAGCCAGTTTATCCCTGGGCGAAGAAGAAGAAGTAGCAATGTACATATCCAAGGACGATCAGGAAGCCGCTATGAGAGCTTGGGAAGCAGAAAAAGATGTTGTAAAGCGGCAGGCGTTGGAAGACGAAAAGAGGATGGAGTGGAAATTGGCAGTGGTGAGGGAGAAGAAGAGAAGAGTGGACGCGGCAGCGGAGGCGGCAAAAGAGTTGGAGGAGGTACAAAAAATAGAAGAGCAATTGGCCGCACTATAGGAAAGCACAAGGACTTGTCTACCTTCTGGCACAAGGACTTAGACAAAGGGAAGCAATGGAAAGGCCGCACTATATCAGGGCAGGTAAAGACCAAGAACAACCTTGTCCTGACATTAGATGAGGGTAGTGTGGATGAGATCCCCTACGAACAGATTGAGTGGGGGTTAGAGGAAGAGGACAGCGGTGTGGGCCAGGGGAGGACTTACGCTGCTGTCGCGGCTGGGGGGAGACCGCAAGGAGGAGGACGAGGCCAGGGCCAAGGGGGCCGGGCCTCAGGGAGCTGGTTCCAGGGCGATCAGGGGGTTGGCGGCAGAGGAAGAAACCGCCAAACGGGAGGCAGGGGTCAAGGTCCCCCGCAAAACCGTCCTAGGAATAGGTCTCCCTATAGGGTAGGAGGATGGCACCCAGGGCTACCGCAGGGTAGGCCTTGGGAAACTTTGGGTCTGGACCAGACTTTATGGCAACAACGATTGGACCAGGGCCAGTGCATTTTTTGCGGTGACCCGGGCCATATCATTAAATACTGTCTGAACTATCGAGAGACCCGAATGGCTGCCCAAGGGCCAAAAGGCAGCCGCCGGTCGGGGTAGCAACTGTCCCTACCATTAGGCCATGTGAAGAACATAGCGCTAGCCGGCAGGAGACTCCCACACCACATGTGCCTATGGCAGAGGTTGCAGGCCGGTGTCTAGATAGCTCTGCCCAGAGACTGCTTGTGTTAGGGTCTCTCTAAACACCTCCCTTACATGCGTAGCCGAAGAGTTGAAAGAGAGAAGGCCCGCCTGGGCCAAGATGAAGAAGGAGAATAAAGGGCAGTTGATCCTACTAGATACAGAGATTTTTAGAGGTAGAGTAGGGGCCCTAGTAGACTCAGGGGCCACCCGCAACTGTGTTAGTAAGAAAGCGCTGCAGAAATTGAGGCAGGGACTTAAAGTCCAGAAACTGGCAGACCCCATAGTTAGTATCCTCGCGGACAATCGTACCATGGTTGTAGAGGATTACGTAAAGGGAGTCCAGGCGTATTTCCGCCTAGAGAAAGATGGGAAAGTGGAGAAGGTCCTCCACTCCCTGACTCTCCTCGTAGAAGACAACCTCCTATTTGATATTGTTCTGGGAATGGATTGGGCAGAGGCAGCCGGGGCCACGCTCCATTTGAAGGAGCACGAGTGTAGGCTCCCTAGTTCTTCAGGCGAGGCTAAGACTGCCCGCCTGTTCCATGTGTCAGGAGCAGAGAATCCATTGGCACATTGCTCCCTTAGTGCGCCTGCATTCGCCAGATTAGTAAAGAAGGAGAAACTGGAGGAACATGTTTTTGTCGCCTATGTTAGGCCGGTAACTGAGCCTACGGAAAAAAAGCCGATGGACCCTGCGATTGCCAAGCTGCTGGAGGAGTTTAAGGATTTAACTGAGCCGCCGATAGGAGTAGTACCGCGGCCCATCCAACACCGTATGGAGATAAAGCCTGGAAGTAGAACCCCTAAGGGTGTTGTGTATAGGATGTCCCCACGGGAGTTAGGGGAGCTTCGCAAGCAATTAGACGAGTTTCTCGAGAAGGGTTGGATTAGGCCCAGTTCGTCTCCTTTTGGAGCGCCTGTTCTCTTTGTTCCTAAGAAAGAGGGAAAGTTGAGAATGTGTATAGACTATAGGGGTCTGAATGCTATTACAATGAAGAATGCTGAGCCACTGCCTAGGATAGATCATCTCTTAGATCGAGTGCAGGGAGCGAAGTACTTCTCTAAGATAAATTTGAAGTCCGAATATCATCAGATAGAAGTGCATCCTGATGATCAGTATAAGACTGCCTTCCGGAATAGATATGGACACTATGAGTTCATAGGGATGCCCTTCGGACTAACCAATGCGCCAACTACGTTCTAGCGTTGTATGAACGATTTGTTTAGGCCGCGGTTAGACAGATTTGTTGTAGTTTACTTGGATGACATTCTAGTGTTTAGCAGGACCCTCGAAGAGCATCAGGGTAATCTCAGGCAGGTCTTGGAGAAGCTGAGGGAAGCTAACTTCAAGATCAAAGCAAAGAAGTGCGATTGGGCAAAAACCCAAGTTTTGTATTTAGGCCACGTCTTAGACAAAGACGACATTAAGCCAGAGGATAGCAAGATCGCAACGATTAGAGATTGACCCACGCCACGTACGCTGACAGAGTTGCGCTCATTCCTGGGCTTAGCTAATTACTACAGGAAGTTCGTGAGGAACTTCTCCACCATCGCTGCGCCCCTTCGCAGATTGCTGAGAAAGGAGACTATCTAGAAGTGGGATAAGGACTGCACGTCTGCCATGAAGAAGTTAAAGTAGGCATTGATAGAGTATCCAGTTCTTAAAGTCGCCGATCCGTTCTTGCCTTTTGTCGTCACGACCGATGCGAGTCAATACGGCATAGGCGCGGTGTTGCAGCAAGACGATGGCAATAGGTATAGACCCGTAGAGTTCATGTTCGCCAGATTGCCTTCAGAGAAGGTCGCGACATCTACCTATGAGAGGGAACTCTACGCTCTTAGGCAAGCCTTAGACACTGGAAGCACTACTTGCTTGGGAGACACTTCGAAGTCTATTCCAATCATGAGACATTGAGATAGTTAAAGACGCTGGCCAAGATGACACCTAAGCTTACTAGGTGGGCCGCAAAGATAGATCAGTATGACTTCGAGCTCAAGCCTTTCAAAGGGAAGTACAACGTAGTCGCGGATGCTCTGAGTAGGAGGGCAGATTACTTTGGAGCAATAGTGCACTATCTCGATATAGGGAAGGACCTGCAACAGAAGATTAGAGAAGCCTACGCGCAGGACCCTATCTATAGTGACCTCCTTAAGAAAGTCAGAGAGGCCCCAGAGACTGAGCCGAACTACCGCACTACTGAAGGGTTGTTTTTTTAGAAGACTAATGTCTTTGACCGCCTGTGCATTCCCAGCAATGAAGAGATTCGTAGCCTGATTTTGGGAGAGTGCCACGACACAGAGGGTCATTTCGGGTGGCAAAAGACTTTAGCCAATCTAATGCGCGCGTATACCTGGCCAGGGATGAAGAATGACTGCGTAGAGTATGTTCGCAGTTGTAAAGTCTGCCAGCGTAACAAGACTTCTACGCATGCCCCGTTAGGTCTTCTCAGACCCTTGCCCATTCCGGATCGGCCGGGAGACTCGGTGTCCATAGACTTCATGGACACTCAAGTCAAGAGCAGGCATGACAAGAGCCAAGTCATGGTCATAGTTGACCGTTTTAGTAAGTACACCGTTTTTGTTCCTTTGCCTTCAGAGGCACGTACTGATTTAGTCATACAAAAATTTTTTGACCGTTGGGTGAGTGAGAATGGAATCCCACTGTCTATAGTCAGCGATAGAGATAGTCGCTTTACTAGCCAGAACTGGCAAGAACTTATGGGAGTATATTGATCTAAGTTGTTGATGTCGTCCGACCGTCATCAAGAGACTAACGGTCAGACAGAGCAAATGAACAAGATCCTACAGCAAGTTTTGTGCAAGTACATTAGGCCAGATCAGAATAACTGGGACGAGATGTTGCCTAAAGGAGCTAGTGCGTATAATAACAGCGTGCATTTGTCCACCTGCCGCACTCCCAACGAACTGTACAAGTCCTTTAGACCGCGCAAACCGTTTGAAGGACTCAACCGGGATCAGATTCACAGATTACCACCCGAGACCAGGGAGTTTGTTGTACAACACGAGAAAGAACTAGCTACTGTTGTAAAGAACCTCAGGAAAGCCCTACATAGGATGATAGAGCAAGCGAATAAACATCATCGCCCTTCACAGTTTCAAGTAAGCGACTTAGTCAGGATCAGTTTTAAAGAATTCGCGCCTGAGGAGAACATCTCGCAGAAGTTACTGCCCACATATAGAGGACAGTGGCCTGTTCTGGAAGTCAAGGGCGGCGAAGATGGACCGTCCTATACCATAGAACTCCCAGCATACCTCCACACTTACCCAGTTTTCCATGCATCGAAGTTGTTACCTTATCAAACAAGTGATCAGTTTTCATCTCGTAGATCTATGATTCCGCCCGATATGGATGGAAGGTATGACATCGATGGCATAGTTGCTGAAGATGTATTCAGAACTGGAGGTAGGGGTCGTCCACAGAAACAGTACAAGGTTCATTTTAGTTATCAAGAACCGGAAGACGACCGCTCGTTTACAAGATCTGATGACCACTTGCCTCTGCTGAACGCAGGCTAACTCCGAAAGGCCACTTCTAAAAATCTCTAACTTGGCCTTTCGGTACTGTAGCAGCTACGACTTTGCCCTTTCAGGTAAGTAGCAGCTACGACCTTGACTCTTCAGGCAGTCTACAGCTACGACCTCCGAACTGTTTAGACTCCTACCCTACAAGTCTACAGTTTGAATCCCTCCTACCCTGTGACCTATGAAAGTCTACCTACCACTGATGATCCTATAGGTCGCAAGTTCAAATCTACGGGTTGACATCAATACTGTACACAGGTAAGATGGGAACGAGGGATCGAGCCCTGGGATCTGCATTCGCTACTGCGAACTGGTGAATACCATAGAAGTATAAAGCAAGAGGCTGCGCCCAGCCATTCATTCATGCGGAAGCCATGCGGAAGCGCTGCTTCAGCGTCTTGTGCAAGGAGGTCTGCAGGAGGCCCGAAGACGAAGTGGGCGAGGACGAAGTAGTGTAGTGATAGCAATAGGTAGCGGCAGCCATAGCTGTCGTAGCTTAGCCTAGAGTGCACTGTGTGTGAACTGTGTGCGTGTTCAGAGGGTTGTGTGTGGGATATCCAGGGTGATCCAGAGTGCGAACAGTGAGTTGTGTGGGCGCACAACCGCCATAGCCAGTTGGAAGAGAACTCTTATCTGGTTACGATATCTTGGAGTGTTGTGTGGGCGCATGTCGCCAGTTTGTTGTATCACTGTTTGCATGTATGACAAGTGTGAATAAGTCGAGTCTGATTGCACTGCTCCCCGTTCCCTATAAAATGGGGGCCAAAGCGCTATGCAATAGATTCCTACCGCACATAGGTCATCTCATTCATATGGACCAAATGGGGTTCATGCCACAACGAAACATACAAGACAACATCTTGCTGGTAAACGAGACCATCAAATACGCGAGACAACGCAAGAAGGATGTGGCGATCCTGTTTATTGACTTTGAAAAAGCGTATGATCATGTTGAATGGCAATTCCTGGACTTGTGCCTGCAAAAAATGAACTTCGGGCCAGGATTTAGACATTGGGTCAGCACCCTACACCACTGAGCAGCAACCAGCATTATGATCAACGGCCACCTCTCGGCGCCCTTCCCACTGCAACGATCAGTGAGACAAGGGGACCCGATAGCACTGTTGCTCTTTGTGATTGTTATGGAAGCGCTTGCCTCTCTCATTAGGGCAAGCCCCGCAATACAATGCATTGAAATATCGGAACTGCCACCGCATATGATACTCATTACCTCCCTTTTTGCAAACGACCTCACGGTCGTCATCAAAGCTTCTCCCTCTAGTAAGGTAGGCTTTGGCGAACACAATCCACCTCTTCTCCATCGCTGCAGACATGAAGGTAAATTGGGGTGTCAAAACAGAAGGGTGGTGGATCCACACGACGAGAGAGCCCCCCCCGATTACCCTCCAGTTAATTGGAAACCAAGAGAAGAAGCTATACGCGTCCTAGGGGTGAGACTCACAGCCCTCGGCCCGCCTGCGGACCACGCGGACCGCCTGGTCCAAACAACGATCCAGGCCATGTCAAAATGGAAAGGTCTGCACACTTCGCTAGTGGGAAGGGCCTTGGTCATTAACAATGTTATCCTGTCTACTATTTGATATAAGACAACATTCTGGATGCTACCTCCAAAACAGCTATCGACTCTGAAACAAGCGACTGCAGCATACCTGTGGAGAAATGATCATGAATTGCAGACTTGTATGAAAAGGGTAGCATGGGCCCAACTGGCCCAACCAAGAGATATAGGGGGTCTGGGAATCATCGAACCGGAAGGGGAAATCAAAGCATTGGTCTTCAAAATCATAATTAGACTATTGATGAATAACGATATCCCATGGGTCACACTGGTTGGCATTCAACTGCGATGTCTAGCCCCTGACACAGCACAGGAAAGACCAATCCATGCCCTGGCTTGGCTCACAAATCCCCGGTGGTTTATCCCAAGTACTCCCAAAGTGGTAGCAGAGGAATCTCACACAAGTGCCATGAAGGCGGACTTAGCAAATGATCCTCTTTGAGCCTCCATCCTTGCACTATGGAGGGATATAGGCCCGAACAAACTGCCACCACCGTCACGATGGCATGAGGTCTGGAGACAACCCTGGTTTGGGAATCCTCACAATCTCACCTCGCAAGGTCGAACCTTCTCTATCAAGAACGACTCCCATTGGCTAGGATGGGTCAAACGGGGCGTTTTCACAGTGGGGGACCTTTGGGACATTAGAATTGGTACGTGGAAAACAGTTGATCAACTTAAACCAGCCCTTAAAAACATTCGAAACCCGAAGGAGAAGCTTCGGGAACTGTAGGAAGCCATCCTCATAGCTTGGATCAAAGCCCTTAGACAGGGCCCCACCATCCAAGAAGGGGACTGGGTAATTGCAGCAACTTTCCTACCAGTCCCCGTGGCCCTCTACCGAGTAACCAGCTGTCGGGACAATCTTACAGTGCTGGAAGCATATGACTTGACACTCGACGAGGCCAGAACGACAAGTTTGGCCAGAAACGAGCGCCTGGACAAACAACAACCTTGGTCGGGCCCTATAAGAGTACGTGTGCTGGGTAATGAGGAAGATGGTTGGTGGGGCTATGAAGCTGCTACGCCAATCTGATCACTACCATCCGATCCCGAAGAGTGGCAATGGGGAGGAGCTAGACCATTGCCGATCTGGAAATACACGGTCAAAGAGTGCAATAGGAAGAGCCATAAGACCACCGACACAACTAACATCATAAAAGACGGGTAGCGGCGTGACTCTGTAATGAAAGAAAATGATCTACAAAACTTCCGGTGGTCCCGCTATTCCGGTCTTATGCCCATATCGCAGTGAGCACTCCAATGGCAGATCGTATACCGTTGTTTGCCAACCACAGATTTGGTGGTCTCAAGATCACGTCTGGAACAAAAAGGCATCATGTCGCCCCTATGTTCCTATTGTGGTGTCTCATCCCAAAAACATATAGCAGACCTCGAACATTGCCTGGTAGATTGCCAAATGGCAAACCAAATCTGGCGTTGGTGGGCGGCAACATGGAAATACCTCACACATAGCGACCTGCCCTAGGACCCGACGTTACTTCTGCTGAACCAGCCCACAGCCTCCACGGCCGCATGGTCGCTCTTCCAATCCAACCTCTTCAAATTCACAAGGCTGGAAGTATCGATGGTAATTTGGCGGGCTCGTTGTCCCCATGAAAGGAAAGACGACTCCTTCGGCTACATCCAAGCAATACAACACGTAGTTGAAACAATAAGAACCAATATACAAAAAACTTAGACAAGCCTAAAGGAGAAACTCACGTCTGCTAAATACGTTGTCTGCATTCAGGGCATACTCACACGGGGGCCTGTAATACCAAAATCCAAAAAAAAATGGTAAAAGGTCGGTCATACGGATCTACCAAATTCGCAAATGTACTATTCTTGTGCCCTGCGTAGCACGGCGAACGTGTTCGTGCCCCTTCATGTTCGCGCGAACAGCTCACGAACATGTTCGGGCGAACATAATTTTTTTTCGTAAAAATAAATAAATAAATAAAATGTTTTTTCGGTTTTTTATTTTAAACTCATGATTGGTTACGAATTTGAACATGACTCCAAGGCAAAAGTTGCTTGTATCGTTATTTTACATAACATACAGTTTTTGCAGATTTTTCTAAGTTTTTTTTTTTTTTTTTTTTAATAGTTTTTATGTTCGCGTTCGGAGGGTTTTAGGCGCTTGTTCGCGTTCGCCGCCGAACGTGAACATGGTGCTACGTAGCCAGTGCCCATTTGTCAGTGGCCTGGGAATCCGCGGGGCAAGGGATTTTGCGGTCACCTCTGGAGGTGACCACAAGTGCCCTTTTTCATTTGTTGCATTTTTCTTCGAAAATTGGCAAAAATTCGTTCATAAAAGTTCTTGCACAATTAGTGGATGGCGCCTTGTGACCAGCCAAGTACCAAATCCCCATTTCTCCTGACGGCCGCGACCTTGTCCCATCTGAAAAGGCACAAAAGTGTGACGTGAACCATGCCCAAAACCTCAAATCGGCTCTTCCTAAATTGCGGATTTGTGGTCTCGTAGTGAGTATGCCCTCAGACAGCACAATGCACTTTTTTTTGTTTTTTGTTTTTGCTTCCAGAAAGCAGTAGAGGGGGACCTCTAGGGTGTGGTCCCATTGGCAGTCGGATAGGAGTGTGCCCTATCGAGTGTGACACTGTGTGGCAGCAGCTTGACAGGTTCATTACAAATTTATGGAGTGAGAAAACAGGAGAAAGGCAAAAAAAAAAAAAAAACAGAGACCTCCCACCTAAAATCACGGCAGAGTGCTTCCCAGCCATCAGATCACAAACGATCTGATGGTGGTGGTTGCAACAACAGTGCAGAAAGTAACTGCCACATTTTCTGGAATAAACTCAACTTCTATCAGCAGTGATCTTTTTTTTTTTTTTTTTTTTTTTTAGAATGGCCCCTGCGTCGCTTGCGATATCCCTCTATCCTGGCGGTGGTAAGAGAATCGTCTGGATTGAGGGCTTACCTGTTAGGCTGCTCCATTTATTGGTGGGGAGCGACACCTGCTGGAAACCGGGTCCAGCGTCCCATGGGTACATCGTGTAGCGCTGAGATTGGTGTTTGTTGTTCCCTGGGGCTATGGTTGTTACTGACTCATCCTGGGGCTCCATCATCCCATGGAGCTGCTCGTATCACCCTGCCCTTTGTTCAGGAGCACCCCTTATCTATTAACCCAACCCTTATTTCAGCAGCCCCCCTGTTTGATTATTTCTATGTCTGCACCCTGTAAACTCTATATATCCTATTCCCCTTGACAAATTGGCTGATTATTCATATGTCGGGGACCACGTCGTACCCCCCGTGAATCAACCTGAGACCCTGCTGAAAAAGCATCTGCTTCCACGTATGAGCATGGCCCATCCGAGCTTGCTGCTATCTGGCGTTCTAACCAGTTCTGTTTGGGTGTCTTCAGCTCTCGTATGTGTCCCTGAACTTCTCTGATCTACTCCTTGTCTTCCATCTGCTCCATATCTTCCAATGTTTGGAAGGTTGTGGCGTATAGGAGGTTTGTCCCTGCTGCTGCTTGAACCTGTCGTTGCCTGGCCAGGGCTTGTATGCTGTGTTTGAACAGGGGCAGTCCTAAGAAGATAGGAGAGAGGTCGGGAAGGATGGCTCTGAAGCTGTTGGGAGTGGTGGGGGAGGTAGGGGTGTTTCGGGTGGGGGCTCTTCCGGCATTGGGGGTGTGTGGGTGGCATTGGTCGTTGTGTTGGATGTGGACGATGGTGGCAGGGGTAAGGGGGTGGGGGGGGCGAGGGTATTTGTGGTGCGGTGCCCTCCGGCAGAGGGGGTGGAGCTGATGGTGATGGTCGTGAAGGGGGACAAGGAGTTTGTGGTGGAGATCCCTCCGGTGGCGGTGGGGGTGTCAGCGGGGGCAGGGGGGTAAACGGGGGAGGGGAGTCCGAGAGCGGTGGATTTGGGTGTTGTGTTGTGTGGTGTGCGCTCCCCCTCGAATCCAGTTGGACACGTTGAGGTGAGGGGGCTACCAGAACTGGATGTCCTGTTGATTGTCGATGGAATGCAAGTAGCGTTTTCCAATGCCATCGGCGTTCCTCTATCCACCACGGTTTCCACATGAGGTTCCGGTTCCCATCTAACTCTGCAATCTTCTGGTCTGGATCTAGCCACTCCTGTTCGAAGGCGGTGATGAGTTCAACAATCAAGGCCAGCTCGCAACCCTGTCTTTTCTACTTTGGGCAACAAACGGGTGACCAGTGTGACACGCTGTCGAGCGCATCGGTCCCGCATGGGGACCCTCCTGGCCGCGTCACGCAGGATTTGGCAGGACTTGTCGCGGAGAGCGTGTGCCGCTCCGGCCGAGTGCGCCAGCCGTACCTCTCGCGAGCCCCTACGACAGGACAGGGCCACGCGAGGCACCGCTACCTCCACTTGCGGGAGCTGTCACCTTCCCTTAGGTGGGCGTATCCCCGCCGAGCTACTAAACCACATGCGAAGGCTTTTTGTATGCAATTGCAGAGGTGGCCCAGCCGAGGGCGTTTCTCGCTCGCTGTAGCATAGGGGGTACGCGCGGTAAATGCCCAAAATCGAACCCGTACGCAAATCGACGCACTGGGGGGCTGAGGTCCCGAGCGTGACTCGACGCCGGTCGACTAGGACGCACTACATACCACGCGTTACACCACAACACTCACACACCTGGAAGGACACAAAACCAATAACACAACAATACCACAACACAACAACACTCCTAGTCCGTTATGTATCCGACCCATAACTCTCTGAGCCAAAATTAGGTTAGGCGTCACGCGTAAGACTTAGTATAAAATTTGCGCCGACGTATGGCCTTCTCATATTGACTTGAATTGCATGAGTGCGCAAGCAGTAACAACGATGGAGTACTATGTGGTACCCATATTCACGCGATCCTCGTTAATCGCGAGGTTCGCATTCGACACTCAAGTGTCGGCTGACAAGCGCCTTGAGGGTTAGTCCCTCGACGCAAAACAACCGCCAAGTGTGGTTGAAAACCCCACCCTCTTCTCCACCCTGTGCAGAGAGGTTGGGTAGACGGCTTCAGAGCTGTCATGGTAGCTAAAGATCTAGGGGTCTGACTTTGGTGGCTGCCACGGACTCCAACGTCCAACCATGTTAATTCTAAAACGCAAAAGATAGCAGGGGTTCTCCCTTTTCTCTCAGTGTAAAACTTACTTAATCACTATGCACGACCTCAATGGGTCGGGCGGACACAAGAAACATGATATAAGAGTTATGAGATAAGGGACGATCACTATCACAGTCACGACACGGCTTCCCTCAAATATACGTATATATATAATCATACGCAAAACCAGGTTTGGACTTCAATTCACAGAACACACCTGCAATCACATGAACGATCCACATCAACAGAGCACACACTACACGGGGTCAACCTCAACCATTCTTTACGCTCACACCCCTTGCTTTAGCCATACAAGCCTCACTCTTTGCGGAACTCTCAAAATAAAGTACTCAGGACCTTTATTAAATGGCCATTCAATTAAAGTCCGTGTAAAAACACAATAAATAAATCAAACCACACAGCTAAAAGCCTTGAGGTTGAGTTGGCAAGAGTGAATTAGAGCTGAGCCGGAGACCGACCTGTTATCTAAAAGTGATCCCTGTAGGATCAGCTTGAAGATAGTCAAACCCTGAATCAATCTGAATAATAGCGATCTGCAATGCAGCACAGGCCAGTACCCAAGTCATGCTTGAGTGATCAAGCAATAATCCTACCTTCCTAACTAACTTCTGATGTTTATCTAAAAATGTAGAAAATTCCGGCAGCATATCCCGTAAACAGGATGGATTGCTAGATTTCCCCTAGCTAAAAATAATCTAACTCTCCAAATTCTACAAAATTTCGGCAGCGCTTTCCGTAGGAAAGGCTCCTTTCCCAAATTTGTACGAGTCTAAGAATAACTAACTCTTTCAGGTTTGTAGAAATTTCAGCAGCGCTTCCCGTAGGAAAAGTGGGCTACCAAGATTTATACAAAGATGAAAACAAAAATGCAAGACAAAACTATACCTGAGACTAACTTCTGACACTTGCTTGATAACTTAGGCTCAACATTAGTCTGCATGCCCTCTGAGTGAGACCATGAGCCAATATTGATCCTAACCGTTAGCAGAGTCGGTCCTATCTCATCCCAAGCTTCTCGCCCATCATCCATCTTACCTACCTATGGCTTCAACACTTGGCGAGCATCTACAACAACTACTCTGTCAAAGAGAATACCCCAGAGATGACCTTCAAAAACAGGCATAGGTGAGTGCAACAACATCTCTCACCAATCCTCAGGTTCTTTTTCAGGTCACATAGTTCGTTCAAAAAACCTCATTATTCCCTTTTTACCCTTCCTTACATAAGACATAGGGCTAGCCAACCCAACTTATGGATGTGACTGACCTGCCAATTTATATGACTAGGCCACACCAACTTATAGTGCCCCAGTCTGGTAACACAAATATACGTACGCATAAGACCAAACCACACCAACTTATGGTGTGACCAATTTCTGCAAAACGATCGACATAAGGCGTATGACCGAGCCGCACCAACTTATGGTGAGGCTGGTCAGCCTGAACGTTCAGCATACACATAGAACTGAACCTCCTCCACTTATGAGGGACCAACCTATGCCTAAACAACAACAAAAGACATATGACCAAACACAACAATTTATGTTGTGCCTGACCAGACTATACAGCGACATATAGCATAAGACTAGGCTGCTCAACTTATGAGTAGTCTAGCCCTGCCTAAACAATAACAAGCGCGTGTGACCGAACAACCCGCAACTTATGCGTTCGCCCGGCCTCCGCAACACAACTACATCCAATAGATAGAATCACAACCAAATTTTGTCTTCAGGTGATTGGTCAGGTCACCCCAACTTATGAGGATCCCCACCCAAACGTCAATTATACTTAGAAAAATGAAATATCCAAACTTTATATACCTCTCTGCTTTCGTGTTATCAAGGGCATAAGACCAACTACCCAACTTATGGATGAATCAGTCTGCCCAAAGTTACCACACTATTTTGTATTGTTCATCTTTCTTCCCTCTGCTTTGTCTGCTACCGGCTTATATGGCTGGATCTCCCAACTCATGGCGTCCAACCTGCCATGAATGTACATAATAAATAATGTATCACTTTGTAAGCCCTGATTCTCTTAGTGACGGCGGCTCATGACTTGACCACACCAACTTATGGTGCGAATAGTTTTGCCTGAAACAATAAACATAAGGCATATGACTGATCCACACCAACTTATGATGTGGTTAGTTTCTGCCTAGACAATCGACATAAGGCATATGACCGGGCCCCACCAACTTATGGTGAGACTGGTCAGCCTAAACTTTCGGCATACACAAAGAACTGACTACCTACTCTTATGAGGAGCCCAGCCTTTGCCTGAACAAACGACGAAAGGCATATGACCAGGCACAACAACTTATGCTGTGCCTGACCAGCCCATACAATTACATACAGCGTAGAACTAGGCTACCCAACTTATGGGTAGTCGAGCTGGCCAAATAACAAGTAAAACAAGTGCGAAAGACTGAGCAACTTGCAACTCATGCGTTCGCCCAGCCTCCGCAACATATTTGACAGCTCTGTGTTTTCTGACTTCACACTAATAATCTTGATTAAATCAATACATAGTTGCCAGTTTACTTTGCAAAACAGTGTCCTAAATTCAAACAAGTAAAGAATAACAGTTATCTTTTTCAGTCATACTTACAGTCAGGCCAATAGTACTAGGATAATATAGTTTAATGATAGGATCAGACACGTAAATCGAGGGTTATACCTGAGTGTTCCCTGCCTCCAGAACCCCGCCTGGGCTCCGGCAGAGCTTCCGCAATCGGTGGGGCAACCTCCCACAGAGGCCTTGGCGAGGATCTACGGGTTGCAATCCCGCCTGCCGCCTTCCTCTCGACACCAAAACACTAGACTTAGACTTAGAAAGACAGAAATTGAATAAGTCAGACTCTCAGATGGGTGCTCTCAGACTTGCGTGAGAGGGCCTTGACGCCTTGACTCGCCTGAGGGCCCCGCAATGGTGGCCAGGAAAAACGCAGCAGCAACCAGTCCAACCCTCGACCGGATACAGCGCCAACAGCCCCCTGACTGACCTCCAAGTCACAACCGCGGTTAAGTAAGGTAGCAACACCAAGCAGTAATTCCGCCAGGCGCAGTGGATCACAACATCACTCAGTGATGTATAACAAGTACTGCTTCGCACAACAAATGCCCTGGGTCCATGCACAACAAAAACTCAGTGACACAGCCTAGAAAAACCCCGTTTAAATAGAGCACACCCCTCCCTTACTCTATTCGAGGCGCAGGCGAAACACAGCAAGTCAAAACACATCGCCCACAACAGTTGTGCGCAGTATCAAGGCCCCACAACAATGTTCATCAGCAGTGCACAACAGTACTCAGCGACCGCGCACAGCCATACACAACTATTACTCACGAGTCGATCAAAATAAGTGATTAGTCAGCTGTACACAGTCTGTCGCCCGGATACATCGTCTGCCACCTTGTCTTTCAGCTGCTGCTCATTCACACACGCCGAAGACACAATCCGCAGTTACCGTACTCCGACATACACTGTGAAACCCGCTTTCATGGTAACGACGAGCCGACGAGTCTCTGCAGCAGCAATCATATCGCGATACGTAAGGCCACGGCAAAATTTGACAGCTCGCGGCTTGCCACTAGCTGCCTCGCGTAATAGTACGGACAACACACCAGTCGACAACCCCGTATGCACCACACAGCTAACCGGTTGTAGCCTTGTTCTGCAGCGACCGGGCGTGCCTGCGTCTTCCTGTTAGACCCTAGGATCAGCATGCTCCTGACGTTCGTGTGCAGGTAAGTTTTGTTAAGTCTCTTCCCCTCCCTGCGTATCATACCTCAAGCGCGATCAAATCTATGCAGTTGGGAGCCAATTCAAACTGTGTCAGCCGGGTCTGTGAGCAGGATGGCCGCCAACTGCAAGTAGTGCACCAGCTTTACACCCACAACTTATTGGCAGGCTACGAATTGACCACCCCTCCCGTAGATGTAAACAGCAACGGCCGCAGCAGCACTTTGAACGCCACGTCATCCCATTCGTCATGCCCCCGACTGCCTTTGAAGTTCGTCATCCACCAAGAATTTCACCCCCGATAATGAAAACAAAAAGCCCCCAGCAGCCAGGGCTCCTGACTCTATTCTCGGTCGAATTCATGACTCACCCCCAACATGCCTACCATGTACAAGTTGTACATAGCCATGATCACCTAGCCACCATAGAGAAAACAAACCCGGTAGGACCCACAAACGAGCTTGATCGTGCATGGGATGAGTTCAATCCCCTACCGACGGACACAACCCCTCTGCACTTTGACACCAATCCTCTTTTCGATTCATCCCACGATGGTCGTCTTCCAGCGTATGCGCCCCTCCCCCGGCTGCCAACACCAGGTAAGTCTCCAACTCTACGACTGGTCTCAGGCTACTCCCGCTCGTTTGCATGAGCAACCAATCGAACTGAATCTTCCGCCATATTATGGGCGGATACGTTGCCAGAATTTTATCCCGTAATAACTCACGGTCCGACGCCACAGATCGGCTTTCGGTTCACCCTTCTCTGCCTGTTCCGAGGTAGGGGCCTTCCCCCCCCCCCCCCCCCCTCTCTCTCTCTCTCTCTCTCTCTCTCTCTCATGTGCGCTTGGGCCTGCTCGTTACAGCGGGAAGATCGTTACTGGGTCGCCTGCTAGAGCACGGCCAGGCGCATTGGCCTGACAAGCACGACGATGAGCAACTTCAAGCGCGACTACTGGTGGCATAGACTGTATGAACAGGCCTTGTGGCGAAGCACTCCACATTCAAGATGGTGGTTGCCATGACGAGCTTGGATGCGCTGCTATAGGCCTCACTCCGCTGCTCTCCAAGTGCATAGGATGAGACCAAACCTCCTGTTAGAATATCACAGAGCCTTCATACAGATTCAGAGTGAATCTCCCTCTCTGTACGGCCCAGGTACCTGCTCATTTGTTTGATCTGTGTGCCTGCCGCTATATGGATGAATCTTGCCCCCGACAGTGGAAAGATGCATCCGCCTGACTCCCACGCGCAACCTCCAGCACTGATACCGCCCAGATTGATGTCCGTTTGGGAGAACTGGCGCGGCCATCAGATCCGGAGCATGCCCCTCGCTCGATTTCATGGAGGAACGAGTGAGATACATGATTTTTTAGCTGTAGTTATTTCTTCCTCCTCCCTTCCCGACTACTCCGCGCACCCTCTTTTTCTTCTAACTCTTATTCCACTAATCCAACAACAAAACTAACCTTACCATGCAACTCGCCCGCGGTCAAAACCCCGGGATCGTATCTTTCCTTACTCAAATCTGTTCATCTTTTTTTTTTTTTTTCCCCTCTTTTCCTCCATACCTCAGCGCAGCCCATTTTTCTTCTGCCTCCTCATCCCCTTCTCCATCAGCTAAACGGCCTCCACCAATCAACTCGCCCTGCCATAAAACCCCCGAAACGCATCTTTCTGTGCCTGTTTCTGTTAAGAATCAAGCGTGCTATGTGCTTTCTCCTTCACCATAGCTACTCTCCCCGTGGCCTTCATCCCCATCGTCGGCTTGATACTTAACGCAGCGCCTGATAGCAGCCGGACCCACAGCGTCATCTAATCAGCCTCCAACTTTCCTGTGGGATACTTCGGAGGGAATCAGCAACTGAGTGATTTAAGTAGTCTKCCGCCCCTATACCYAAGTCCAAGGAAAGAATGGTACGCCAGTGGCGCTGCAGCCCCGAGTYGTGGTGAAGCCGGTCCCGGTGCACACCTTAGTGGCGTTGGGAATTTTGAAGACCGAGGTGGGGACCAGTTCCGCGTGCACAGCTGTGCACGGTCTGCGGCCTCCACCACAGCCCCTTCTGCAGCCCCGCTCAGGCACAGTGTGGGGAAACCCTGGGAGAGGTCGCCTGCTGTTCGCTGAAGCCAGGGGCAACAACGCCTGTCACTCGCTGCGCTCGCCTCTGAGGACCTTAGCGACCAGCAGGGGTGTAAGGATTAGCGCTGCCTGTCACATTTCTACCTAAACCGACGAGCGAGCTTTCCTTCTCTATCAGTGAATCCGAAAAGGGTTTTGATGAAAATTGATGTTAATACATTTTACCTATAGGGTTGAAATCAGGGCAGAGATAGAGATGCCTCCGTAATCTGCCTAAGGGTATGCAGAGCCGAGTGCCAGAGGATCCAACTCTCTAAGCATTAGAGTGTGTCGATTGCAGATACCGGGAAAACCATTTCACCTTCACTTCGAAAACATTCTTGTCAAACAGCGAGGGACGTAGCCTTCACTTAGGGCTTCCCTCTCTTCCATTCTCTCCCTTCTCTCTCGCTTATAAACACTCTCATTTCTCCTCTGTATTTGGCTTGCTCGCGAGTTCTGTCAGGTAAACATATCTACCCTTGAACAGAGAATAAAGATAAATCTTCGAGTTGCTTGTATTAACAATAGGGCCTAGACAGATAGGCAGCGGACGCACGCTCTGAAGAGCTTTCCCAGGAAAGACCGATTCAGCAGATACATGCCCCGAAAATGACCGGTTCARGCTGATGACAACTCATGGCAGATGCCAGCAGACGGGCGCTCCGAAGAGCTTTTCCCAAAAAAAAGATCACTTCTGCGAGCAGCTTTCCATGGATTCAAGCGGCGAGGGTCGGTTTTCCCTCCATTTCCTTTTTCCCTATGCGCGCAGTACTCGAGTTCTCCCTGCAGTGAATCTGCCCGTGGTTACCGTCACGTATAATGTTATTCTCAAAGAGGGTCGGGCATTGCCTTTCAATATTCCATGCTACTCTGTAGAGGAAAGGGGGGGGCGGGTAGCACAAGTATGAGCACTCTCTTCTTCCTCTCTCCTCTCTCTTCCTCTTCTCGTTGTCCCTCACTCCCTCGCACGCTCTTACACACACACACAGTCTCACACCCACATACACACTCACTCAGTGTTTCCCTCTCTGTCATCCCCTCTCCCTTCGACAGCCCATCAAGTCATCGCAGCCTCGCTTGCTCAGCCCCGAATTAACCTGCCCACGTATGAGTCCAAGTGCACTCGTATCATCTGAGAAAAAAAAAGCCATGTGCTCGCGCCCATCTATCCCTCAGTCACCCTCACTGACTCTTTCACATTCTCTTCGTTAACCCACTCACTCTTTCGCGGCACCCACTCACTCACTCATTAACGCTCTCTCTTCCTTTCTCTCTTGTCCTTGAACTCTCAGTCTCTCACTCCACGCGCCCTGCCCCCTCTGTCTTCCATCTCTCCCCCACTGGGCAATGGCYCTCTTCGCTCAGSGACTCACGCAAACCATACTCCCRACTATTTATTGATTTATTTATTTGTGTATGCGTATATACWTATCTTTCCTTAATACCTGGTCATAGATGAATGGCTGGTCTCATTGCCAGCGGATTAGCAAGATCCACCAGCCACTGAGCGTAACTGTCGTTTTGGATCGCTGGTCAGCAGATCCCTTCACC
>BFEA01000675.1:727055-738336 GCA_003427395.1 Chara braunii | reverse complement strand
CTGCCGCCTCCCCCCCCACCGCCTTCCACCCTCGCCACGGCTGCCTCCCACCCATCTTCCTCCTTGCCCCTGCCTTCTGCCTTCGCCCGACGCGGCCTTCCACCCTCACCGCAGCTGCCGCTCCCCCCCCTACCGCCTTCCACCCTCGCCACGGCTGCCACAGGTGGCATAGTGGCGAAAATGGAAAATGTGCCAAATCAGCGCGGCAATCATTTCACTATCTAAAAAATTGTTTTTTATTTTTTTGATATTTTTCCTAAAACGATAACGACCTAACCTACGGGGCCACCAATTTTCAGATATTGTTTTGCATTGGTCTGAGAGCAAAAAATCACTGAATTCAGGGCACTTTTCCCTTGGCCGATAGGTGGTGGAGTGGCAAAAATGGAAAATGCGCCGATTTGGCGCGTCAATTATTTCACTATCTAAACCATTTTTTTTCATTTTTTTGATATTTTTCCTGGAAAGACCACGACCAAGTCTATTGGATTCTAAACATTCAGTTTTTTCTATGAAGTATTCAGGGCGTGAAAAATCGCCAAAGTCGGTGCGTGGAAATTATGTGGCTTGACCCGCTTGTTGCCTGTTGGTCTGCGCCCCCCCGCCTGTTGTTCCAAACAGGACCAATAATTTTATCGGTCCGGTTTTGAAAGACTAGCAAAACTGGACTGAAAAAATTATTGGTCTGGGTTTGTCCGTAGGCAAAAACTTTACCTGTCTGGTTTTGCAAAACGTACAAAACCGGACCGATAAAATTATCGGTTCGATTTTATAACCAACTGCCAACAGGTCCATTAGCAGCAGACTTGTAGTCGTAGATCAGTGGGGGGTGGGGTACTTTTCCATTGGCACACAGGTGGAAAGAGGGAGCACAAAGAAGTTACCTGAAGGCGCACAGAAGCTGTGAAGCGGGAACGGCGGAGAGGTCTGGGTAGGACAAAGGGGGAAGGCTGGAAAGAGGGAGGAGAAGCGACGACGGGTTATGTGCTCTGTTTGTGCGTTGTGCAAAAAATTAAAACCGATAATATTATCGGTTTTATTTTTGCAGAAGGCAAAAACAGAGCGCAGAACCCGTCCTCGCTTCTCCTCTCTCTTTCTCGCCACTCCTCCCATCTGCCTCCGCGTCCCCGCCACCCAAGAAGTTACGAAAAGACACATGGGAGTTGCTAGGCGGGAAAGGCAGAGAGGACTGCGCAGGACACGTGGTGAAGGGGGAAGGCGGTGTCGGTTGAGGAAGAGGGGGGAACGGGGAAATGCAGGCGGGAAGGCCATCATTTTCGCGTATACCAAAAGTGTGACAAATGATTTTATCGATCTTATTTTCGCATTTTGCAAAAATGACAGAGAAAAAGATGTGCACCCTCCTATCGCCCCGTCCCCGCCGCTCTCCCCCCACCGGCTTGGCCTTCCCCTTTCACCCCCATCTCTCCCCTCACCATGAATGCTTGCCTTCGATTCTCCCCCTTCGAGCTTCCTCCCCTCAATCAAGAACTCCTTTCAAGTAGTTAATCTACGAGCGGGGAAAGGTGCAAGGCGAGGAGGGGGAAAGACAGAGAGCGCCGGGTGAGGAGGCGGGGCGTGGAGGCGAGCGAGGGGGGTTCCTTCCGGCTAAGGGCAAAGGCGAGGGTGAAGGGGGAATCGGTGGGGGTAATATATTAGAAAGGAGCACCAAGTATGGTGATGCGAGGACGGGTTCTTGGTGTTGATAATGGTGCTCATAATCAGGCATACACAATGACTGTGAACACATGAAAATCAGAGCATGGTACACAACTGTGCCCAAAATGGTACACGACTGTGCACAAGTACAAAAACTCATTTCCTCCGGTGGGTATGGCACCCCGACCGGTTTCGACCGCCGCCACGCGATCTCCTCAGGGGGAATCCACCTTCGTCCCCCTATACTACACCGTCTTCCTCATTCCCACCTTCGTCTCCGTAGCTCCCACCATCTAGCGGAACACTTTGACGTCTGACCGTCTCCGTAGCTCCCACCATCTGGCGGAACACTCTGACGCCTGACCCGCAAAAAGACCCTCGAAAATGTCATCATTGTACTTATACTGATCTCCCATCAATTCTATCACGTTATTTCGGTACGGTACCTGTTTTGACCCACTCGTCAAAAAAATATAGACCCTCCTTATTTTCAAAGTACCGTCTGGTCAGCCCCAGTTATATCCACTGGTCCAATCGCCTCACTAGTCCGACCTGAATTGTGGGGTACTGTGAGCTACACATTAACAATTTAAAGTGCACAACCCTATCCCTACGTCTTCAAAAATTCAAAATGCACAACCCTATCTCTACGTCATCAAAAAATACAGTACTTAACCGCTTGTAGCAGGTTTTCATACCATTGCACTCAACACAAAACCAAATCCTACTGCAGCTTCCAATGGTTACTCAGTCACAGTAAAGTACACTATCCTACTCACAAACGTCGTTCTAAGCAACGGGTACACACTCCTATCTTATCCTGTATTGTCAAACAGTCCATGACATATGCAAGACCCTATCCCTATACCCCGATCGCTGATAGCTTACAGCAGGTTTCACACCACACCACACAAAGCAAATCAAATCATCCCAATGCAGCTCGTACTGTTAACAATGTATCTCAGAGGAGAATGCAGTCTGTTGTCCATACACAGCTTTATCCTTGCCGTAAGCCATTCCGTTGATCTGTGATTCATCTACCTCATCATACATCACAGATCCATTTCCTTGTTGACTCCCAAATCTCCCCACGACCTTTACTGAATCCCTTCAAAACTCTTGAAACAAACTCGTCCGGATAATCTTTCATCCGCAATTCCCTACTCAGAGTAAGCACTCGTACTGGGATCTCAAAGCGTATTGTTGTATTCACATTAACTCTGTGCAGGCAACTTGCCACCACCGTACTTTTTTGTTGCTTGTTATCCCACGACTTAAAGTTCTGGCCATTCTTGAACTCCAGAGTCTCTTGCTCCCAAATCGTCTTCTCGTTCTTCGACATCTGCACACAGCCTATATGCGGATACAATCGTTCCGCTCTCATTTCCAGTCCCAAGAAATCCCATACGTTCCGCCCATCATCGGTCCGTTTTAAAGTCAGATTACTTGGGTAACACTCCTCAAATCCCTCTTGAATCCTCGCCACCATTGCTGCTTTCCCCCTTTTCTAACTGATGATGATGCTCACATCGTCCATCAGCCGCATTCCAAAAACGTTCCTCCCTGTGCCGCCTAGACTTCTCAGAAACTTATATTCCGAGTAGGCGCATAATATACATGCCAGCGGCGGGCTGGTGCTCTTACCCATCGGAATACCGACTGTCTGTTGTAAAAGTACTCCCGTCTCATGGATGTATGTGTGTCGCATGTCTATCCTTACGAATTTCTTGATATCTTCCATTCGGAGACTACGCCAGTGGTCTGCTCCTGTTGTCTTGCCGAACGAACTCCCTCTGCCCCTCGTGTTGACTYGGATTGTAGTCTGRCCCTTACWGATAAAATAGTCGGTGATCCACTCGACCSCATYGATGATGTCGGCGTGCRGCAATTTACAAAACATGTCTTTAATATCGTATGACATGCATGACAATTGCTGATTYGCTCCGGCCTGCTTCTCCAATCTTCGATTGATCTTCCCGATCTTGTCAGCCACACCAGTAACCGACTTCAAGTTGAAGTGCCAACTCGATGGCAAATTGAACAGCATGTGGTTAAGAGCTTTAGCCACACATTTCCCCGTTCTTGCAGTSGGGTCTGCGTATRATGGGYAKATGGGTCGATACRTATCGACATYTTTGTGTTTCGGTTGCACGTACGCAGCACYAAACGTCCCCTTCATCTCYAGCCTTGCGAATCTCYCGATACCTTTCTCTTTAAACTCAGTYWGCATCTCTTGTTTGACTTCGTGTTCATYTTTCGTCAYGATTYTGTATCCAGGACTTGTCAYGAACATTCCCATCATGGCCTCATAGTATGTGTATGGGCACATAACTAGTGTCTCTCCYTGGTTTCTGTYYAGCGGTGTCAAGACTAACATCCTCAGCTTCTCTTTGAATTCCCGCACTACAGAGATGTCGAGGTAGTCACCTCCTTGCACTTTGTCAGTCATGACGCAGTGCGTGACTTCACTTGGTTCCACCCGGACTACTMTATCCCCTCTATTCCTCCACGTCTCAAATCCCGCCTCAATCTCCTTCCTCAACGTACCCAACCGATCCGGTTGCTATGACTTAGGCACGTTGCCYRCGTTACACARCATCRGATGCACTCCCTCCAGTTCTTGCAGGCGGAAACGTACATGCTCTCCACTCCTTGGATATGGAAGACYTGCACATGTGCAGGTGGACACAGCAGCGCGAGCGTATCTCCGCTGGTTGTGTATCAATTCCCCTACAGTCRGGKTTTTCACCCATACTGTACGGACCTTGCTCCTAGTAYGTTTCGCCATACAGTCCGGTAGTTTGAGTCCCTGAATCTTGTCATTCACCACTTTCYTGACCTCMGCTWGTTTGACTCTGCCGTCGTATTTTATTCGTACGACTAGATCTGCACTCATCATCAATTGACTCTTCTTCTTTATCACTCCTCCAATGATTCTCCTGAGGTAGGCTCTAGTCGACTTGTGATGGAAGTCCTTCGCCGCGTTGTAGAGACGAAACAGCGTATCGACATCTTCCAGGCTCACAGATTGCATCTTTTTCAGGTTGCGGAGCACTTCAATCAATCGCTTCTTATCGAGGACGATTCTCGGGGTCCATCTCCGCAGGTACTTGACGTCGATAACGAGTCCTTCATCGATGTACGTTTTGCATTTAACCAGTTTGGTGGTCTCCCCTTTCACCACTACGGTGGATCGCCCGAATGCGTTTTTGATGCGTTTCCAGCTATCTGTCCAACTGCTACCCCCAGTTGAATACAACTTGAAGGACCGCTCGCCCTTCTTCTCCTGGTCTTCCAACAACTCGAAGATGCCCTGATGCCATTCACTGTCTTCATTAATACGTACCCTAACTGCCTCCACAGGTCGAGCTTCCCTCTCTACCACTTCACCGTTCAGTCATTTCCTCTCATTCCTTCCTTTACGTGCTTTCTTCTTCCTCCTTGGTTTCTTAATAGCTCCGCTAACGTTAAGCATTGGAGACCATCTACGAATGTATAGTTGTTCTAGTTGCACCAGTTCACACGCTTAACACTCGTCGATCGGCAGAATAGTGTATGATTCGGTTCCAAACGTCCTCAACCACCTATATAGGTGGGTATTCTTCTCCAATCTGGTACCTGCAGCCACATGCTCCTTCCATCTAATTTCCACATCTCTACCTGTCTGACCGATGTACAGCGCGCGACATGGTGGTGATGCGAGTGCGTAGACTCCCTTGTGTTTGTCGAGAAACTTGATTCCATGCCTCTTAAAAAGTTGCAGCCATGATGTCGTAAATTTGGCCAACCATCTAATCTTCCCCGTGATTCCTAAGAGGACAACAACAACTCGGTAACAACATTCGATCTTCCTATCATACTTCGACTACTTACGATGGTTAATGAGCCAGTGACATAGTCCCCACAGTCCCGGTCCATCCAAGTCAGTTCAGTCATCGTCGCCGGTATCACTTGCATCATCGGTACTCTGTTTGGTGTTGGACACGTCTTCCTCGTTCCCTTCTCCAACAGTCTCGGGCTCGCCATATGCTTCCTCCGCTCACTTTTCCACGATGTTAATCATTGCCGTCACTTTATTCCCGTACTCCACATCGTCGCGCCTACACACCTTCTTCAGATCGTCGGCATGGTACTCGGCTAGCTCCCGCATGTTCTCCCCAATGAACTTGACTCGCCCTGCTGATCCCATCTTCGCTGCGATCTTGGTCTTCGGTGTGTCCTTCTTTGGTGTGTATCTTRTCGGTGTTTTCTTGGTCTCGACTTGCGTCGTGGTCTTCTTCGCTGTCCTTCCGACAGTCGCTTGGAGTTTCGTGGCAAGCTTAACGGGTTTCACTCCCATTTTTCTTGGAGTCTTCTTCGGTGTTTGCGTGACAGGTGGACTATTCCCAACCGGTCCGTCATGGCTACGCTTCCTCTTCTCAGTTATCACCAGCCTTTCTGCCTTGTGGCTAAGTTCTTCGACTTCGCTCGCCACCCGGTTGCTGGTATGTGATCCAGCTGATCCTGAAGGAGACACAACCTGTTGCTTGCCTTTCAGGATCCTTTGGAATTCCTCCATGTTCCTCCGCATTTGGTCTTGCACCTGCTCTTGAAGTCCTCCCATGCACATAGCGACATGCATCCTCACTGATTTCGTAAACTCCAGTTTCTCTTCCTCCTCCTTCTTCTTCTTGGCCATCTTCYGCGCCGCTCGTTCCTCTTTTGCTGCCYGCTCAGCCTCCTTCGCCATCCATTCCTCTTCTTCCTTGYGAGCACGTTCCTCCTTCTCCCTTTTCTTCCTYTCCTTATTCTYTTTCTTCATGTTTTCYTTGTCGATGTATTCCTTGAAGCATGCAACCGAGCTAGCATGTCCTTCCACTGTCTTTTTGACCTCGTCATCGACTTGCGTTRCCGRCCTTGGTACACTTGATGTACTCGCGCCTCCCTTCGAGACCGCCTCTTCGYTGCGCTTCCAACATTGGTTTTTATAGTGTCCCACCTCCCCGMAGTTATAGCAGGTCGGTGGACCACGACGTCCATAGTCCCCGCTCCCATACGATCGCTCGCTCCGGTCATGSCGGTAGTCGTCTTGGCTTCGCCYCCGATGTCTTAGCCATGCATCATCGCGTCTACTATCACGTCCTCGTTCATTGTTCTCTCKATAATCACGACTCAACTCGCGGTAKTTGCGGTCGCCCATCCTCGCAGCCACRGTTCTGATCCTTYCTGTCCTATCGTGTCGGGTTGCAAGTCTTCCTTACCACTTCKCTAGCAAATCGTACACTGATGTCTTACAYGCTCAMACTAACCCAGYATTYGTCTCCAGGTTGGTTCAYGTGCGCCTTACGTAGGTGTTGATAATGGTGCTCGTAATCAASCATACACAATGACTGTGAACACATGWAAATCAGAGCATGGTACACAACTGTGCCSAAAATGGTACACGACTGTGCACAARTWCAAAAACTCATTTCCWCCGGCAGGTATGGCACCCCGACCGGTTTCGACCGCCGCCACGYGGTCTCCTCAGGGGGAATCCACCTTCGTCTCCCTATACTACACSGTCTTCCTCATTCCCACCTCCGTCTCCGTAGCTCCCACCATCTGGCGGAACACTTTGACGTCTGACCGTCTCCGTAGCTCCCACCATCTGGCGGAACACTTTGACGTCTGACCCGCAAAAAGACCCTCGAAAATGTCGTCATTGTACTTATACTGATCTCCCATCAATTCTATCACGTTGTTTCGGTACGGTACCTGTTCTGACCCACTCGTCAAAAAAATACAGACCCTCCTTATTTTCAAGGTACCGTTTGGTCAGCCCCAGTTATATCCACTGGTCCAATCGCCTCACTAGTCCGACCTGAATTGTGGGGTACTGTGAGCTACACATTAACAATTGAAAGTGCACAACCCTATCCCTACGTTTTCGCCTACTGCAAAAACAAAACCTATAAATTGGCTATAATATTATCAGTTTTATTTTTACAGTATGTGTAAACGGCCCACTTTCATTGTCCTCCCGCTTCCCTCATGTCCACCCTGCCTTCCCCTTCGCCACGCGTCCTGCCCAGACCTCCCCGCCTTTCCTACCTCGCAGCTTCCGTGCGCCTGTTGGAAACTTCCTGGTTGGTGGGGAGGCGGAGCCAGATAGGGATTGAACCCACGACCTCCTGAATGCAACTTGTGTGCCTTACCAACTGAGCTAGGCCCGCAGATCGTTGGTAAAGAATTTTGATATGACCCTGAGGCAAAAGTTGTTCAGTTCATTTTCTACCTAGGCTACCAGAGTGGCCCGGGGTCACTGGCCCGGCCGGGCTAAAAACATTTTAAGACATAAAAGTAAGAAACATATTTTAAAATTTATTTTAGATTTTAGATTTGGTAAAGAATTAGGATGTGACCCTCGGGCAAAAGTTGTTCAGTTTATTTATCTTCATAACATAGTTTTTTTTTTTGAGTTTGTTTGTTTCCTTTTTTTTTTTTTTTTTTTCCTCTAGGACCTTCCTTGGTCCTTGCACGCGCTGGCCACCCGGGACTTGGGCGGCCCGGCTGGTAGCCTAGTTTTCTACATAATTACCTTCTTTCAGAGTTTTTGGATTGTTTTTGTTTTTTGGGGGGATTGGGGGGGTGGGGGAATTGTNTTTTTTTTTTTTTTTTTTTTCCTCTAGGACCTTGCTTGGTCCTTGCACGCGCTGGCCACCCGGGACTTGGGCGGCCCGGCTGGTAGCCTAGTTTTTTACATAATTACCTTCTTTCTTAGTTTTTGGATTGTTTTTGTCTTTTGGGGGGATAGGGGGGGTGGGGCAATTGTAGGCCGGTAGACGGTAGTTTTTGCACTTTAAATTTGGTAATGAATTTTGATATGACTGTTTCTACATAATATTATCAGTCATATTATCAGAATGGCCTAGGGCCATTTGCCTGGCCAGAAAAAAAAAAAAAAAAAAAAAAAAAAAAAAAAAAGATTTTGCATTTTAAATTTGGTAATGAATTTTGATGTGACTATGAGGCAAAAGTTGTTTAGTTGATTTTTTTGCGTAATAGTTTTTTTTACGGATTTATATATATATATATATATATATATATATATATATATATATATATTTTTGGACCTTCTTTGGTACTTGCACGGCCAGGCCCCCTCGACAAACAGGGTGACCCAGGTGGACCGACATGCAGCCTACTGTTTTTGCACTCTGCGAAAACGACGAGAAAAAGAAAGCCTTCCTCCCTCCTATCGCCCCGTCCACGCCACTCTCCTTCCACCGGCTGCGCAGTTCCCCTTCGGCCCCGCCTTTCCCCTCACCGTGAAAGCTCGCCATCGATCCCCTCTTGCCGCCTTTGCCCCCCCCAATCAAGAAGTCATTTCAAGCATCCAACCTGTGAGCACTGAGCGGGAAAGGTTTGTCTATGTACCTCACCTACAATGCTGGCACGGGTCCTTTCGAGAAATCCTTTCTAGCCTAACAGGGGTCCAATATCGAATAATGCACGGAAGGCTTGTCTATGCATCCCACCTCAGTGTCAGACTTCAACTACTTTCTAAATAAAAATGACATTTGTGTCCAACATTTTATAAAATAAACATTTTATTTGCTTTGCGCTAGACAATGTTGAACGGATGTTATTATGGTTTGAGTTATTTTATTTTTTCGTCTAACCATTTTTCTGATTTCTTTTAGTCTCCCCAAAAAAATAATATTTTTTGAATTTTGCATGCAAAAAACAGTAAAGTCCAGTTTTAAAAAACAGTCCACTTTTCACGAATTCCTTGTCCAAGTACCATGTGGGACCAACAGCGAATCAGAAGTCTAGGTCCAAAGGTAGCGTCCAGCCCTTCATTTATTTGCTGCATGAGCCAATGCGGAAGCGCAGCCTGAGCGACTGCGTCCATCTTTGTCTGTTTGACCGCTCATTTTGATTATATTTGTTTGCCCGTTTGCATTTGCATTTGTTTGTCTGTATGCGTTTGTCTCAACCCGTTATACATGGTTATCCGTGTCTACATACCTGTGTCTGCACGTGTCTCGTCTGTTCATGTTTGCCTTCTCATGTCTATCTGTGTTTTGTGCGTCCGACTGTTTGTCTCTCTGTCTGTGTCTGTAAGTCTGTTTCGTGTCTTTCCGTATGTGTATGTCTGTGTTGTATCCGCCTTTTTCTCTCTATCTCTCTCTTTCTTGCTCTACCTTACACATGCATCGTGAGATCCCACGAGATACACACATGAGATCCGAGATGCAAGGTCCAGATAAGTGCAATTTAGAGACTCCAGCAATTTGTCAATTTTTTAGATTCAGTCACCAAGCGCTCAACAACGCAAAAAACTCAACAGCCCAACACCAACATCCGTACCTAAGGTAGGTGACTCTCATCTCTTGCTGGCTCAATCTCACTTTCTCCCTATCGATCTTCTCCCGCAGTCCGTCTTTCCTGCTTCTCTCCCTGCATGCGCCCTCTTTTATTTTTCCGCATCTGCGTCGGTTCCTGTTTTGTCCGTTTGTCCGTCATTATTATATGTCTGTTTCTATTTGTTTGTATGGTCTTGTCTGTCTGTCTCCCTCTCTCTCTCTCACCGGGAATGAGGCACGACCCTCCACACCGCGCAACACACCGTGACCACAGCATGGGGGGGTTATGACAGACAAAAAACACACATTCCAATATGCCAGGCGGCAAGGGATCCAGCCTTGTGACACCTTTTTGCGGACGCATCTCACACCCCGCCCATCTACATTCTCTCATACGGTAAGTAGAAAAGGGGGGGTTAAGCAAATCGTTTTTTTTTTAATAACAATATAAATAATAATAATAATAATATCGACAATAATATTGTAATAATATTGATAAAATTAACACGAAATAATAATAATAATAATAATAATAATAATAATAATAATAATAATAATAATAGCTGCAAGAAAGATGAGCAATAGCGAATTCTAGAAATCAAACAACATCATACACCTTAGACCAGATAGTCGTGACCTCGAACCAACAACAGAATTGCCTCACGAGTTTCACCAAATAAGAAGACACCAAGCGCTCATAATTGACAATGCTGGTAAGGTCTCATCATCATCATCAATGAAGAACCAATGTTGTCCTATCTGGCGCTCGGTGCTCAGACTACAGATGGCAGATCCTATGTAGCCTATACTACAATGCCGAATGATGACGTCAACATCTTTCCCGAAGTACGAGCATACAACGACCAATGTCGTACGCTTCCAATACCAGGTATGTCTCTCGCCTCATTCACAACCTCGTTCCCCAACACACAGATGCCACTTGCACTTGAGAGACCCGATGTGCCCCATCCAACATAATGCAGAGTGTCTCCACTTGTCGACACACATATATATATACATATATATCGTCAAATAGAACTGCCCGGTAAACCGTAGGCAGAGAGGGAGAAGAGGACAACAAACGAGAGGCTGTGACAAACTGTTTCATCGGAGTTTCACCGACTCATCAGAAGGCTGAACCCTCAATAGTCTGTAGAATCCCCTCACTGATTACACTGTAAGTGATAATCCACCTTAACCAAAATCAAAGTAGACTATCACTCACCCACACCAGATGCAAAACTCTACAGACTGTCGGTTCACACCCCATCACACCCCATCATTTTCCATAA
>BFEA01000675.1:693273-706303 GCA_003427395.1 Chara braunii | reverse complement strand
GCCCACCATGTTGTTATTTTAATGGTGGTACCTGCATTGGTTACGCAATACAGGTTAAATACCTCCTATCAAAATATAGACCTGACTCTCGATCCTTCCGATATCTACCTGAACCGATACTATCATTAGGGAGTCCCTCCCCTCAAATTTAGTCCCAGACCGTTATCGTAAGGCCCGCTGCCTGGTTATACTTGGTCAGTAGCCCACGCTGGGAGTTACGTCCCAACGATGTCAATTTTCCACCATAGGCTTGGTAATTTTTAGTCCCTCAGACTGACTTCCATAAGTGGATGAGCGATGATCATTTAAAAATATACACATGAAAATCAATTTGACCGATTAATTTTTCTCCCCTTGTCTGTTGTCTTTGAATGGGTGAACAACCCCATTGAATGTATATATGAAATAATACAATTTCAGAAATAAGAAATGATTTAACATAATTGTCATTTTTGTCTCAGATAGAGGGGCATCGTCAGAGCCACTTATTGGCCGTGTCTCCCAGACCTCGATCACAGGCTGGACAGACACACGTCTCGGGGATCTTTTTCCAATAAAAAAGTCAACCAAAATATCCATAAAGAAAGTATAAAAAGTATTTGCTTGACCCCTCGTCTTGTCAGAAGGCATAAAAAACAATCATTCTATTCATAACATATATTTCCTTGATTCGCAGGTTTTTTCAAATGCATCATAATTTTGACTTTTCCATACCCCGTTCTAGGGTCTCTTTCAATAATAACCATATAAACAGGGCATGAAAATGAATGATCATCAATGCAAAGCACTTTTCAAATTGTACAAATCACACTTTATTTTGTCATTCTTGAATATTTAGGTTCTTTCATGAGCATCCTAGTTCAAGATTTGACAGCACACCCGACCTTCCCCATGAAGATATATATCTCATCCATTAACATCAGATATTGGACCATTGTAATTATGAAAGTAAAAAGTAGTCACGTTCCCCACAGATATACCTCGTAAATACTTAGGACAAAAAAACTCAACTGAATACAAAGTATAAGTCCAAACCAAATCCAAACTAAGGCACAGAGCCCCATGACAAAAATGAATCACATGTCTCATCTACCCTCAACTACTACAGTACAAATGTCGAGTTGAAAAAACATACATGATATTACAAAATCTCATAAACCTAACATTTGCGGATTATTAAAGCATACACTTTCTCTACCCTCCATTACTAATATACAATGTTTTTTTTCTGGAGAAAAGAAAAACAGAGGAATCATGGCTCACATACTAAAAAGAGGTCTCAGAATTGCTTCACTCTAATCCTCTAAGGTGAGTCTCAACTGCTTATATAATGGGACTCTGAACCCTTCTTTGGTCCTTTTAATCAGATTTCTCTTTCTATCGATGAGTCTGTTGTTCTCATCGAGGCTAACCAACCTCTTTGTCCTATTTGTCATAAATCCGGGACAGTCATCTCTCTTGTCGATTCCCTTCATAAAATACCAATACAACTTATTTTCCTCCTCCTTTGTCCTCTTCGCAGATGATGGAAGATCCTGAGATGCTGCCCCGATCAACATTTCCAGATAAGATCTTTTTTTATCCTGTCCCATGCCATTTACAGTCAGCGAGGATTTTTCAACATTCTCATCAGGCGAGGTGACATTTCCAACCATTACTCTGAGTCCTTTATCTTTTTTATCACTAAGTTCCCCCATTTCTCTTTTCTGCCTTGGATTTTCCTCTCTGTCTTCAACCTTTTTAATGTCTCTTGCTTCGACCTTCTCCTGAATGTCCACTTTGGATTTTTTCAATGTCTCTTCCACCTCTTTCCATTTCTTTTCCCATTTCTCACTCTCCTACTTCCTTTCACTCTTTTCCGACTCAATCACCTTACCTTGCTCACTGACTTTTGCCTCTAACTTACCATCTTCTCTTTCCAACCTTTTTCTTTTCATTTTCCCTGTCTCCACCTCCTTACTCTTGTTGTCAAGGGTTGTGCTTAGTGCCTCCACCTTCACTTCCAACTTCCCCCGTTCAATCTTTGTCTTTTCTATCTCAGCTTTCAAACTTTCCACTTCCTTCTCCATTCTTGTCCACTGCATATCCTTTTTCTCTTCCCTTGCTCTTAATCTTTGAATCTCCTTCAAAATTTCAGGAACATGGCTTGCCACCCCTTGCGTGAGCAATTCTGTCTTCTCCCTTATCCTGTCTTGGAGTTTCTGAATGGGGATCTCCAATTCCCTTCTCTTTCCTTCCTCCATCTTTTCCAACTTATCGGCCACTTCAGCTTCCCCTTCATGGAACCATTCACAATCTTCCCTGAGCATTTCATGTAAACGGATTAACAGGTTTACATCAGAAGTCAATTTGGAACTGACCACAATCTTAGAGAGTAGTATCTTTTCTAGTTTCAGGCTCCAGGGCGCGTCTGAAGCAACTTCTTTTCTTTTAACAAGGTCACAGCTTGATTCCTCCATTCCTTGTTGTTTTCCTCTCTCTTCTGCCTCTCTTCCTCTGTCAATCTCGTTGAACCTTGTTCCTTTGGAGGTTTCCCCGAGGTAGCTGTTTCAACATTTTCTGACGGTCCAGCATCTTCGACTTTCTTCTCATCTTTTTCCTTTCCTTTTCCTTCTTTCATTTTCTCTCCTCCCTTCTTCACCTTTCGAGGCATGCCACTGCCTTCCATTTCATTCTCGATGCGCTCCTCCATTGAGCCACTTCCACCTTGAGCCCTGGCCTCGTCAACCTCCTATTGAGGAGATGTGTCGCCTCCTTTATTATTTTTTTAAGCTTTTTTCCCATCCTTTCTTCTCTCTTGACAATCCACAATCCCTGTTCCTGAAGTAGTTGTTTCTTCTTTTGTTGTTGTACCTCCAAGGGATAAGCCTTTCTCATCTTGACAAGGAAACCTCCCCAGATATTCGATTCCTCCCTGACCTTTTTCACTGCCTCATATTCCCTTGACGCTATTTTCTTTATCGCTTGTTCTAACTTCTTCTTCTCACCCCACCTTTTTTTTTCTGCACAAAGGTTGATACTGTCCTCAAAGTCCTCCAAGTTTGTACCATCGAGGATGACATCATCTTCGATCTCATCTCTTGTCAAATCACCATACTTAGCCCACATTTCAGCCTTAAAGGTCATCCACCCCAGATAGTCGGAGGCAATCTCATCTATCACCTCGTTGCACTCTCCCAATCCTGCCACCTTCTGCAACATGACCTAAGTGTCTCACTCCCTATTGAAGGCATATTCTTCAAACTCCCTTATGAATACCCTCAAATTGTCCCAGACTTTTTTTTGTAGATCGACATCCCTTGGGAATCCTTTGTTACCTGCTGCATCCTCTTTCGTCCTTCTCTCCCAGGAGTTGTCCTCGAAGGACCCGCCACCCCTCCCTTCTGTGACGTGGCTGCCTGCTTCACGGGTCACGCCTGCACACAAAAAAAGAAAAGGGAGTGGCAGATAACAGGCCGAGTCAGCAGTCGGTTAACAATATAATATTCACAAAGGAAATGCCATAACAAGTTCCTACAAGATCATCAGGTTTTTCCTTTCCAACTTTTATCAACTCACCTCTTGTCTCATCTTAAATTTCTTCAGCCTAGATCCTGAAATCCAATCTTTCCTTGGTGTTCCATCCATTTCTTCAAGCTTATGGGCTTCATGATTTCCTCGGCGTCTGACTCTGAAGGGTCCCAACCATCTTTGGTACAGTTTCCTTGACCATTGTTTTTCAAGTGCGGAGTCATACAATGACACTATATCTCTGATCTCCAATAGTTCTTCTTGTATGCGCGAAGATTTATCCCATCTTTTTCTGTCCTTCCCACGACTGTCAGCCACTCTCTCCGCCGCTTCCTGAATCCTTTCTTCTGTGATACTGACTTGCCTAGCTCTAATGTCAAGTAACTCCTCAAGAGGTAGGTCATTCTCAAGATCCTGTCTTCGCCAAGTCTTCAAGAAACTTTCTATCGTAAAAGTGGCGTGTCTTCCATACCACAAGGTTGCAGGGGCATAACCTGTGGTTTTCGTGACCGTGATGTTCTCGACAAAGAACACTGTTCGCAGGAACTTCGGCCACAGGGTTGGCTTCCCAACTGTCCACTTTGCCAGCAAATTAGTGATAGTACTGTGTCTCCTTTCAACAGGTGCATTTGCCTGAGGATGTACCCTGGTCGTATACTTGGCAATAACTCCAAGATCGTCCAGCAGTTCCTTCACTTCTCTACACGTAAACTCAGATCCCCTGTCCATTGTAAACTCCACCACCAAAGGATATCGGAGGTAATACTCTTTGATGCATTCGGTCAAGACTGCTCCAGTCTTGGTCCGGATGACCTTTCCATCAACAAATCCTGTAAGATTATCTTGGACATCAAAGATATAATTATAACTTTCAAGTCCCAATATCATTGCTAGGAGATCCAGGTGGATCACTGCCCCTACATCCTTCATATACCTTGGATGTGGAGGTTCCTTGTATCTGATTGGTGACCTGATTTGGCAATGGACGCACGACTTGCAGTACTTTCGAATCATCCCGTACATACCCTCCAAAAAGTACAGTTCGGTCACCTTCTTGATGGTAGTGACAAAATCCTTGTGACCACCTACAGGTCCGTCATGAAGAGCTGCGATGACATCGATTTGCCGATTCCTGTCACAAATGACTCTCCTGGGAGGTCCTCTTTTATCCCTGATGAAGAGATGGTCTCCCCTCAGTATGTAGTGATCTCTCATACGAAGATTTTTTTCACTAACATCCCTTTCTCGCTTATCCCTGGAGAGAAGAAGTCGCATTTCTAGGTGAAATCCGTCATATTCCTCTTCCCGGAAATCTTTTGAGATCTCACCTTGTTCAAACTCTTCTCCTTTCATCTCTTCATCAAACTCGAGATCATCCTCCAGCACTATCTCGTCTGCCTTTACTATCTCTCCTTCATTCTCAGTCTGAACTTGCAGGAGTGAGTTGACAAGATAGTGCACTCTCCCCATCGTCAGCACATGCTGATCTACCTGCCTTGTTCCAGCCTCAATTGTTACTGGATCATCATTCAATCGGTAAGTCTCTGCCAAAGTCAATTCCTCCATCAATTCTTCATTCCTTTCTCCTAATAGGTCTTCTTCAACGAAAGGTTTTAACACTAGTCCTTCGATTTTTACAAAAGTTGTTGATGCAAACCACATGGACTTCCCTCTTCTTGCCTTCTTATCATTAACACTTAGTGTCTACGAATTTACATGAAGCTGCATATCATATTCATCCAGAAATCCATCTACTGGCGGTGTTTCTTCCTTGGCATCTCCAGGCTTCTCTCAATCTATCCTGCTTAACCTATCAGCCATGTTCTTGTTCCCTGAAATATGTTCCAACTGAAAATCGAACACCAGATGTACGTGAGCCACCTCGCGATTGTAGGATCCGTGGGTGAAAAATTCTTGAGGGAATACACAAGGGCGGTCGGATATATTCTCAGGACAAACCTTCTCCCATAGAGATAGTGCCTAGAGATACGCAGGCAGAGCAGCACGGCCAAAGCCTCCTTTTTGAATTGAGAGTAGTTCCGCTTAGTAGCATTGAGGGTTCGACTCTTAAAACGCAAAGTTTTTTTCTTTCCTTCAAGGTCTGAGTGTATTAGAACTCCTCCCAAAGCGGTGGGTCAAGCATCAGTCTCTATGATAAAGGGCCGCTCTGTAACAGCTTTATAGTCAGGGGGCCCCAACACAAGACCTCCTTCCTCAAATTCCTTCTTCAAACATTTCCGCACTTGTTCTTATTTCTCTCCCCATTCCCATTCCTGATTCTTTCTTACCAACCTCCTTACATGTTCCGTTTTAGCAGCAAACCTTTCGATGAAAATTCTCCAGAATCCACACGTTCCAAGAAAAYACCTTACTTCGCWRACGTTTSWRAACGRCGTAGGCCACTCAAGGATTTTGTTTGTTTTCCYGGTGTCTGGACGACGACCTTGCTCATTGCATACAAAGCCCAATATAGTGGCCTCTCTCATGCAATGTCTGGATTTAGCTCCACTCGTCGTAAGGTTATACTCTTGTAACAAATCAARCAYCTTYYTGAGATCATTGGCATGATCCCAGACAAACTTCCTTACGTCAGGCGCAACCTCTCGCTCATCTTTCACCATCGGGCCTTTTACAGCAAGATCATCAATGTACGGTTCAGTAATCTATGGACGGATTGACTGCATAACTCTCACCATACTCCTTTGCACCATGGCTACCGCGTTTGTTCATCCTTGGGGTGCCACATTCATGTGAATCAATCCCCTTGGAGTATGCATTGTCGTTATCGGCCTATCGGCCGGGTACACTGAGAACTGGTCGTAACCAGAGTACAAGTCTATGAGCGAGATAATAGAMCTTCCAGCAMAGACTTCAGAGAGCTGATCAGCGTTAGGAAGCCTTCCAGCACCCCTAACCGTCACAGCGTTCAACCTTTGCAAATCTTGCACCCACCTGAGTACTCCATTTGGCTTGATGAAGCAGAACCATGGTGAGGCATAAGGTTCACTAGAAAACCCTGCTACGTGAGAGTCAATCTTTCCGTCAAGGTATTCTACTACCCTTCTCTGATCATCAGGATTTGGGTACCTGACTCCTCTAATATTCCAAGGTTGATGTGGGACTGTGTGGATCCGGATCATCCCTATCTNCTCTGATCATCAGGATTTGGGTACCTGACTCCTCTAATATTCCAAGGTTGATGTGGGACTGTGTGGATCCGGATCATCCCTATCTTGTCCACATCTAACTTTCCTCTCTGCTCATCGTTGAAGGCATAGGCGCAATGCTTATCCTTCATTAAGTCAATTACCAATGCCTTTTCCTCCTGGGTCAAGAACTCAGGTTCCCCAATGATCAAATCTTTCTCAGTCTCTTTGTTAATACGACAGGATTCTGCTCCCCATTTATCTTTCATTTGCCTAATCAGTTCTCTTTCCTGCTCATAGTACACTCTTTTTCATGCGTTACTAAGACAAGGACAGGGTGATTTTTTTTGTCTACCGTCTTGTACCTCTATTTTCCCCCTAAATGAGCCCACCCCTAAAAAGTGCTGATTGCAGGTTTGGGCATACGGTCCCTGCACTTTCTCCTCTCGAGGAGGCGGTCTATATACCAATTTCATCCTTCCTCCTTCAGGGTAATCATATAGTTTGTCAGCCAGTGCTCGAATTACTTCAGTCTCCGCCATATCATAAACGGATACCATGTACATTGCTTGATCGATGTTGGTCAGACTTAATGTTAATCCTTCACTTTCTTGTTCCTCATCTTCCTCATCAGACCCCCATTCTAATTTTTTTCTCTTATTTTCAGACTCCTCAAAAGTATATGACCCAACTCTGAGTCGGTTCTTCGAGCTATGAGGGCCTGTATTTTTACAGGTAATAACCTCGAAGTTACCACAGGCAGGGTCACACAGGATCACGAACATAGTACCATCATGCTTGTTCATGATGAGGGCCTCTGATCGTGATAAGAAGGACCTTCCTAGTTATATAGGAAGATCTAAGCTAGGCATGATGTAGAAGCAGGAGTGGACCCTAACGCTTCCTATTTCCACGATTACATTTGAGGCAATACCTGTGTATCTTGACTTTCCTCTAGCCCCATTAAGGTATCCACAATCTCTCTTGTCGATCTCCAACCCTAACTTCTCAGCGGTTTCAGAATTCATGATGTTCAACTCTGCTCCTGTATCCACCATCCCAGGGCATCCTTTCCCTCTAATATTAACGTTTATGGATCCTATCCCCACAAATTTCCAGTCCATTTTACTCCCAGCTACTGTTCAGTTTTCCTCTTTGGGAATTAGATCTCCCAACCTCAATGTCGCTACTCTCTTTCGTGCCACAGTTTCGCTTTTATTAACTCTCTGAGCTTGGGTGAAATTGCCAAAAAAAATTTTCAGGTTCAGCAACTCATTATGTCCCTCAAGAAGCTTGCTCACCAAGTTTTCTAGGTCTACTCCCTCTTCAATCGACGTCTGGTAATTTCATTTTTTCTTTGACTTCTCCCTAGTCTTTTCCTTTCCTCCTTTAACATCATGCTTCCATTTCTTAGCCTTCTGCTCAGCTTGTTTGTCCTCTTCTTCCCTAGGTAACTCATCTTGTTCCTCCTCTTCTTCTTCCTCTATTTCGATAGAAGTTCCCCCTTGAGATGGCACAGGAGTCTAGGTGGGTTCCTTGGGCGCATTTCCTCCTTTAGGCTTCCGTGTCGTATGAGGAATAAATTTTCTCAGAGCCTGATAGGCGGCTTCCGACTCAGCAGCCAGAGTGACTCTCAATGCCTTGGGGTTAGGAGCTCTCAGTTCATCATCCTCCTTCCCCTGACCCATCGTGAATACATGTGGCAATCTCATTTCTAGATTCCTCACCTCCTCGCAAATATCAGCCATCCTTATATTTAACCTACTCATCTTATCTATCATGTCTTTCATTCTCCCCGAAGTTTCTCTTGCTGACGCTGTGATTACATTGTCTTCATCTGGCTCAACTTCTACCAGTGGTGTATCTTTTTTTTCTTCACCTATCTTTACCCCTTTCAATTGGTCACTCAGTTCATCAACTTCTTCTACCCAAACAAAAGGATCTTCTTTCTCTTGCCATTTACGAAACATGGCTGGGGCGCTGGGTCCAAGCCCTACAATCCTGATTGCCTCTTTCCTTGTGTCACCGGGGTTGTTTGGGTCAATCTTATTCCCTCGCTTATTGAACACATCCCCATTGATACTTGACGTGATCAATCCGTCCTGCTCATCCATCCTTCTAACATGACACCTTACAGTATGTCCCTTTATCGTGCAGTGCATACATATGCACTCGCTGTAGTCTATCCAACCTCGCCCGGTCCCTTGACCACCCCATTGCCGATCATTTCTTCCAAATCCCCTACCATAGTTCTGGTTATAGCCTTGACCATAGCCCTGGCCATAACCCTGACCATAACCCTGGTTGTAACCTTGTCCAATTTAATTAAAGCTCACCGGATTGTAGTTTCCAGCCTGATTTCCTTCTTGGTTTCCCCAATTCCCACCTTGTCCACCATTTCCTCTTCCTCCGAATCCTCTTCCTCCATGGCTATTTCCTCTTCCTCCATTTCTACCCTCATCGTATCCTTGGCCATGTCCTTGTCCCTGAAATTGGTTATGAACTTGATTACCTTGTGGTGGCAGAGCGTGCTGAGGCTGACCCCCATCTGCTCTTCGCCCTTGTGATGGTCCTTCCCCAACTTTCTGAGCGTGGGGCAGGTTTGGATACATACCAATTTGACCGAAACCCGACCACTAACTGCCGGGGTAGTAGCCAGGCCAGACCCCCACAGGAGCCACCACCGGCCAAGGCCCAAATTGAGATGTCGGGATTGGTGCCCCTGGGACATTCGGTGTCACAGTTTGCTGCGAGCTCTGCCCTTTTCTTGCTCCTTGCTTCCTTGACGCCTGGTTTTGGTTCTGCTTTTGGGCTTTCTTAGACTGTGTTATCACCTCAGGTTTCGTTTCTCCCTTATTCCCTTCATTTTCCTCTTCATACCTTCTCTTGTTTGTCACTTGTTCGACCGNTCCCTTATTCCCTTCATTTTCCTCTTCATACCTTCTCTTGTTTGTCACTTGTTCGACCGCCATCACTTTTTCCGACTCCACCTTATCTTTCAACTTTTTGAGTTGAGTTACCATACTACTCAACACCCCTCCTAGGGCAGAGTTTGCCCTTTGGACGACCCCTATCTCCTTTCTTTTCTTCCTTTCCATTTTCACTTGGTTGTGGAATACCTGGTCCAGATCTCCAGATGCCAAGTTTCTTTTTATCGTTTCCCATGACATCTTTCTCCCCAGTGCTCCTCCCCGGGTCAACTCCATAGTCTCATAGCCTGAGAATTTTTCCAGAAAAATGACATATTGCATTTCCTCAGAAAATTCTGGAACCCGTTCTGCTTTTTTTCGAAAGTTGTCGCAAATGCTTCTATCGTGGTGAAGTCGTTTTTGTTGATGTTATAAAGCTGGTCGATTGTCAACAACCCATCTCCCAGTTTGTACTTTCTTTTCGTTTCCTTCTTGAATCTGTTTCAATTTCCTTGGGCATCGGCCACAATCTTTTCAACGTCGGGGCGATATTCCCACCAAACGTATTCAAACAATTGGGCAAATTTCTTCGCCGGCGTCAGTCGGTTGAAGACTTGTTCCAGCAATTCAAGCCAGTGCGATACACGTTCTCCTTAGGAGGGAAAATTATTTTTATCCGGGGTAGCTGAGACCTCCTAACACTTCTATTATCCAGCAACCGTGCGATTTCGGCCGCGGTTATGGACCCTTGTCCTCCTGTCCCATTAGCGTCTCCCATTTTTTTCGAAGTTCTTAATAAATCTGTTTTGCACAGGTAAAAACGATGGATTTTCATATTATTTTCGGTCGTCTCACTCTTTCTTTTTTTTAACTTTTCCCTTTTATCCAAGATATCATTTAAGACTCTCTGCACCTACATTTCTAGTTTACCCCTAATGACTCCCTACCCCTTTCTTTCTCATCAACCGACACTCACTAACCTTCCTAGTCTTATGTGCCCATAACTAGCATCCCTACTTTCTCTGTTATTTTAAGACCAAATGAGATTGGTTCCAGTCATCTTCCCATATCCTTTTACCCCTCCATCCTTCCCATTTCTTTTGCGCACATCCAGTCGCCTGTCCACGAGTCATACATCATCCCAAACATTATCGGGATACCATCAATACATGCCTTGATTTTTAGTTATGCCCTAAGCTTCTTCCAATACGTCTGTCTTGGTTCCATGAAATGAACGCGAACATAAAAATCAACCGTGGATAGGACTTCCTCGAAATCCCTACCAGCCAATTCCGACCCCATCTCCAAATATAAGCAGTAGAGGGTATGAGGTGTGAAAAATTTGCATTCTCCTTGAGGAGCTGCTTGGGCTGCCAAGGTCGCTTGTTCTACGTTCACGTGTCCCTTGAAGACTTCATCAATGATGAAGTCCGGAAGAGTAGCTATTATATAATCGGTGGGGTACACGAAATCAGATGCCCATTTTGCTTCTATTATTGGTATGACCGACATGAACTCCCCCCTGCTTGTTTCTCGGATTTTGTCCTCAAGAATCGCACCGGTGATTAGGATGTATCGTGATAGGGGCTGACTATACCCTACCTCCAGATCTACTCCATGCATCCTCCACAGATGTGATGAAAGATACAACGTTGCCCGTACTGTTATACTTTCCTGATTGATAGCGTGCCCAATTTCANCCAGATCTACTCCATGCATCCTCCACAGATGTGATGAAAGATACAACGTTGCCCGTACTGTTATACTTTCCTGATTGATAGCGTGCCCAATTTCAACCCATACAAATGCTTCAGGCCCGATCGTGGTGCCCCACCATGCGGTGATCTCCTCCTCTCTTTCACTAAGGCATCTAGGTAGAGACATTCTCAACCCTTGTTCCGTACGAACGGGGAGCTCAACCCCAAATCCCTGACTGACATACGCCATCTTTGGGCGATCTCCAGTGGCCTGAGCGATACAAAAGGAGGGACAAAAGGCACATAGTACTTGTACGTAAGTCCTATTTAGTACTGACATATTCTCTTTCTATATTTTTCTTTTCTTATGCCGCTCTAAGATATGAACGTTTTAACATAAATCCTCTTATTTCTTCATGTCCTACCCTCGTCTTCTCTTAGTATATTTATCCCTTCTTCCTCTTCAATCAACTTAACAACAAGCAAACTGCTTCCCTTCAGTTTCTACTTTTTTTTCTTATCGCCTCTAATGCTCTTTTATCTTCTCGGCGTCTCTCCCTGTCATTCTTAGAATACAAATCCTCTCTCTTCTTCTTCCATTTCACTTGCCGTTACCCAATCCCCAGACCAGAAGTTATAGACCAAGTCAAATATGGCGGGATTACCATCCACGCAGACTCCCGAGCTTACTTCCTCTTTCAACTTCTCCCAATACCCAAGCCTTTCTTTCATAAAATAAGTTCGGGCATATGAGTCTACGATGGACAAAACGTTGCTTAAATCACTTTCGGCAAGTTCGGGGCCCATCTCCAGGTATAAGCAGTAAATCATATGAGGTGTAGAGAAGTCGTACCCTCTATTAGGTACTTTAAGTGCGGCTTCAGCGACCAATTCTACTCTTGCCTGACCATTAAACGCCTCATTGATAATGAAATCAGGGAGTGTGGTTCTGATGTAGCGGATCGGAAGAATGAAGTCTTCGGTCGGACGCACTTTAACTTCCCTCCTAATTTCTCCTTCTTCCTTCCATTGACTCCTTTGGATCCAGACGTTGACTGCAGTTTCCGCTATCGTGGTAAGTTGTAGTAGATATTCTCCTCCCCCTCGACTGAGATCCATTTCATGACCATGCCAGAGACGGGTGGATAGATAGACGATGACTCTCACATTACTGAATTCTTTTATCGTATCCCAACTCTTTTCTACCCACATAAATGCCTCACTTTCTAGCGAGTGGCCCCACCATGTCTTGCAAAGTTCCGCTCTGCCTTTCCCTTTTGGCAGTGTCATTTCTAACCCATTATTGTTCCTAATAGGTGCCTCGACCCTAAAAACCTGCTCTGCGTAAGGCATCTTGATCGGATCCAGAAGACCTTTTTTTGCGACCTGTCAAAAAGGCAAGCCAGAGACAACTATTTTAATGTACTGCTTCAACCATTAACTTCTGGGTGCCCTTACTACGGAATAACCCGACTTTCTATCATTAATCAAAGATCTTTATTAAAACAAGAATTCCTCCTGTATTCCCAGGCACACCCCTTGACTCTTTAGTTTCTCCCGGCCTGATCTAAGTAAGGATCATGAGAGTCCAAATTACATTTCCTCATTCCTAGATACTTTTCTCTTTTTCAACTTAGATGGATTTCCTCACTCATCACTTTTAGTCAGCAATAAGAGAAACCCTTGGCCTCATCGTACCCTAATCTCCTCCTTTCGAGGTGGTCCTTAGATAATCCCTTTATATATCAGGTATGAGATCAACCCGCAC
>BFEA01000675.1:659198-672940 GCA_003427395.1 Chara braunii | reverse complement strand
CATTTATTTCACGATCTTAAATATTTTTTGAAATTTTTAAAATATTTTTCATAGACAGATCACAACCCAATCTACAGACCCATCAATTTTCAAAGTTGTAGAGTCATCCTTCCGAGAGCGAAAAATCGCAGAAGTTGGGGTACTTTTCCCGTTGGCCGTCACATGATACAGCAGCAAAAAACCCCAAAAAATGGAAATAGGACGAATTGGCGCGGTGTTTATTTCACGATCTTAAATATTTTTTTAATTTTTTTAATGTTTTTTGTAGAAAGATCACGACCCGGTCTATAGGCCTATCAATTTTCAAAGTTGTGGAGTTATCCTTGTGAGCGCAAAACATCGCAGAATTTGGGGTACTTTTCACGTTGGCCGACACGTGCAAGAATGACAAAAATGGACAGTGTAACTAAACGGCGCGGAATTTATTTCACGGTCTGTTTTTTTTTTTTTTTTTTTTTTTTATTTTTGCTAGAAAGATCACAACCTAATCTACGGGATCTTTAATTTTCAGAGTTTTTCCTCAATTCGTCTGAGCGCGAAAAATCGCTAGATTTGCTGCTTGAAAATTGCGGGATTGGACCCGCCTGCCACACTGTGCAACGTTAGGGTTTGGACACACAGACACATTTTGACCTGTCAGTTGCCTGACGTTGGATACACTTCATAAGGAGGCAGTCCCCAAAACCACACAGGGATCCAATCCACCTGTGTGGTTAGGGCAGTTGCGTATTTCAAATATGTGCGTGGGTTCAAACCCCAACAACAATCATTGATAGCAAAATTCAAAATATTAACGTGTGTGTGTGTGTGTGTGCGTGTGTGCATGCGTGCATGTGTGCGTGCGTGTGGGGTGGGTGTGTGGGTGTGTGTGCATGCGTGTGTGTGTGGGGTGGGGGTCGGGTTGCAGGGTGGTTAGAACGCACCCACTGTGTGGGGGGCGGGGATGGGGGTCTAAGGGTGGAGGTGGGTCACTGCCTGCGACGCACCCGCCACCCCGCTTCCTTTTGTCAACGCCAACGCTGGAGAAACTTGGCGCCAAAACGATGAATAAAATGAAACTTGCGAAAACGAAAAGATAGCGCCAAAACGACAAAAATGAATAAAGCGCCAAAACGACGAAAACGAATAAAAAATAAATAAATAAATAAAGAAACAAAAGTAAAAGAACGTCCCAAGAAAAAAAAAAAAAAAACAGCAAAAACAGAATTAGAAAAGGGAAAAAAACAAAAAACGACACTTTCTTGCTATCGACGGCGGGCGCTTCGAGATATTCCCTCGCATCGACGCCCGCCGCCGCTCCGCCCCTTGGGCGCGCTCTCTCGTTTTCTGGCGCGCTGTTAACATTTCGGTACGCGCGCCACTCTGCCCACCCCCCCGCCCTCGATCGCCTCCATCAGCCGGCCCGCAACAAAACTTCACCCCCAAGTCCGGCGCGGAGCGGACCATCGACCTCCCCCCGCGGCCAATGCTGCTTAAGGGGTAGGATAAGGATAATATAATAATAATGATAATAATAAATATAATTATAAGATGATATTATTCAGATTGCACAGTCACGTTGGAAGCCAGATCACACCACGGTGTCTAGAGAGCAGCACTGCACCATTATATCACCAATGAAGAAATTGTGACCCTGAAAACCCAAGATCACCGAGAGTATGCTCTCACCACCACCAACACACGTATCCAGTCTCTTCTCTCTAATTGGCATTCATTGCCCAACCTACTCCCTATACTGCCAACATCTGCCTACTAATTGACAATGCAATAGTCGACGTCATCCGTCAAAGGAATACTAAAGGACGTCAATCGATGCAGACCATTCTCAATGCCAGGTTCGTGCCCTCTCATCATCATCATCATCTTCCTTATCTCTTTTTTTTTTTCTCTCTCACACACATACATGTTGTGGCTCTGTGTCGGATTAGTTCCTCGAGCTTACAGTCATCTATCTTTCCATCTGCGTTTACTGTCTATGTATTTGATTGTGTATCTGACTCTGTATAGGTCTGTGTGTCTTTCTTGTTTGTCTGCTTGCATTTGTGTCTGTCTATTGTAGTTCGTCTATCTGTCCGTGTTTCGTCCGTTGTGTCTGATATTCTCTGTTTGTATGAAACAGTATCCATCCACTCGCAGTAGTGAATGTAGATCCCAGGCTGAATCTGTAGACCTGTCATCTATAGGTCTTAGCATGTCCCGGGAATCATATCTGATACAACCCTTAAGAGATCAAAGGTCGTAGCTGCTACTGTATCGAAGGCCGAGTTCACAGACCTTCAGAAGGTCTGCAAGTTTCCATCATTCGTTGCCTATAGCAGAACAAAGACAGGCGGACATGTGTGTAGGCTGCCATGCTGAGTCTGCGTTACCCAGTCCCGATCTCATCGAAGTCCAATCCAGTACCGTGTGGGACCAGCCGTGAATCAGAAGTTTAGGTCCAAAGGTAGCGTCCAACCTTTCATTTATTCGTTGCGTGAGCTGATGCGGAAGCGCTGCCTGAGCAACTGCGTCCGTCTTTGTATATTCGACCGCTCATTTTTATTATATTTGTTTGCCCGTTTGCATCTGCGTCTGTTTGTCTGTATGCGTTTGTCTCAACCCGTTATACATGGTTATCCGTGTCTACATACCTGTGTCTGCACGTGTCTCGTCTGTTCATGTTTGCCTGCTCATGTCTGTCTGTGTTTTGCGCGTCCGACTGTTAGTCTCTCTGTCTGTATCTGTAAGTCTGTTTCGTGTCATTCTGTCTGTGTACGTCGGTGTTGTATCCGCCTTTTTTTGTCTATCTCTCCCTTTCTTGCCCTGCCTTACACATGCATCGTGAGATCCCACGAGATACACACATGAGATCCGAGATGCAAGGTCTAGATAAATGGAATTTAAAGATTCCAGCAATTTGTCAATTTTTTAGACTCAGTCACCAAGCGCTCAACAACGCAGAAAACTCAACAGCCCAACACCAGCAGCCGTACCTAAGGTAGGTGACTCTCATCTCTTCCTGGCTCAATCTCACTTTCTCCTTATCGATCTTCCTCCGAAGTCCGTCTTTCCTGATTCTCTTCCTGTATGCGCCCTCTCTCCTTTTCCCGTATCTCCGTCGGTTCCTGTTTTATCCGTTTGTCCGTCATTATTATATGTCCGTTTCTGTCTGTTTGTATGGTCTTGTCTATTTGTCTCCCTCTCTCTCTCTCACCGGAAATGAGGCACGGCCCTCCACACAGCGCAACACACCGTGACCACAACATAGGGGGGATATGAAAGACGAAAAAGACGCATTCCAACATGTCGGGCGGCAAGGGATCAAGCCTTGTGACATCATTCTCTCATACCCCGCCCATCTCCATTCTCTCATATGATAAGCAGAAAAGCCGGGGTTAAGCAAATCGTTTTTTTTTTAATAACAATAATAATAATAATAATAATATCGACAATAATATTGTAATAATATTGACAAAATTAACACGAAATAATAATAATAATAATAATAATAATAATAATAATAATAATAATAATAATAGCTGCTAGAAAGATGAACAATAGCGAATTCCAGAAATCAAACAACATTATACACATGAGACCATATAGTCGTGACCTCGAACCAACAACAAAATCGCATCACGAGTTTCACCAAATAAGAAGACACCAAGCGCTCATAATTGACAATGCTGGTAAAGTCTCATTATCATCATCAATAAAGAACCAATGTTGATGTCCTATCTGGCGCTCGATGCTCAGACTACAGATGGCAGATCCTATCTAGCCTATACTACAATGCCGAATGATGACGTCAACATCTTTCCCGAAGTACGAGCGTACAGTGACCAATGTCCCACGCTTCCAGTACCAGGTATGTCTCTCGCCTTACTCACAACCTCGTTCCCCAACACAGAGATGCCACTTGCACTTAAGAGACCCCATATGCCCCATCCAACATAATGCTGAGTGTCTCCACTTGTCGACACACACACACATATATATATATATATATTGTTTGACTGCACACACACACACACACACACACACACATATATATATATATATATGTATATATATATATATGTAGTCCTAACATAAACGGCTATGACCCTTCTTGTCCCTCTCTTCCCTTTCTCTCTTTCTCTTTCTCCTATGTAAAAAAAATCTCCTTACCCCTATCTATCACCACAAAAAGCGGGTCAGGRGGAATCAAAGCCGAAAAAGGAATCATCTAGACCGAACTTACCTCTARTTCGATCTATGAAACGATTWGAAAGGTGTAGAATAAGTGGAAGCTTTATTGACCAATTGCTCGGAGGGGGGGGCGCGCCTCACTCGTTTACACGTTCCTCCTATCCCCCATCTTTCATGCTCGTCTCATAATCCTGTTGTGTTCCTTACCTCTCAATCCCCACAGCGGAACGCACATAAACTACTGCTTTGACTAGATATAGTGGAAATGACGATGCCTTGTATTCATGGGATGAACGATTGTCTTTTCCTCGTGACTGTTTGTATTTTCTTTTCTCGATCCCTCTTTCCTTTCTTGCGATTTTACTCATTCTACACCCTGCTCGTTTTCCCCCTGTTCATTTCCCTCGATCCCCGTTCTAACTAAATCCCGTTCACGTTCTCATTTTCCTCTACGTTTTTGTCTGATTGCTTGTTATTTCGTTTGCTTTCTCTCACAACCGCGTGTCGACTTCCACTTCCCTTCACGCTTGCTTCTACTACTGCTCGAGCCTGCTTTCCCACACTCGTCCTTACTAACTTCCGCATCCGTACTTACGATGTTCGACTTGCTCTCTCACTCCTTGCCATTTCTTACTACCACTAGTCGTTCCTCATCTTTGCTAACCTAATTGCTCTTCCTTTCCCGTTTTGCTATCCTGCCAGCACCTGTATTCGCGTTTATTTCTTCGTACTTACATCACCGAAATCGCAGCCAATATCAAATTACTATAATATAATAATAATAATAATAATAATAATAATAATAATAATAATAAAATAATAATAACAACGATAATAATAATAATAATGAAGAGCAAAAATAATGCATACATACTATCTTACCGGTCCGATGCAGCCAAAGTGAGGGTGCTGAAGTCGAGATTCGGTGAGTCACACCATCGACTCCCTCATCTGCAAGTAACGGGCAAACGGACGCCATCGGTGATCAGGCGTCAATCATCACAAGACGATGAGCGAGGGTGAACGCAACGATCCACAACCTGGCACCACTGCATGAGAAAGCCCCGACAGTCGCGACAGCCGCCAGCTGTGACCGGGCTGCGGTGAAATAAGCCTCTCCAAGAAAAGCAACCATGGACCCGCATGGTGCTGCGAAAATGTACGATCGACCACCAAAGAATGACTCGCAAGTCTCTCGCAGACTAGAAACGTGTACAAGGAGTCCTTCGTAACTCAAGTATGAGGTCTCATGCCCGGCACATCGCCTTCATCGCCAGTAAGGGAGGTAACTCCTCCTCCCCCCCTTCTTCTTCTTTTTCTCCTTCTTCTTCTTCTTAGCGCTCATCTTAATGCCAGTGCCCCTTTCCTCGTTATCGTGATGTTCTTCCCCTGTTCCTTCTGTAGTCGATCCTTCACGGCGCCATTCAGACGTGTGCACGCCTTTCTTTCTCTCTCTCATACACATACACACGCGTACACATGCATGCACACACCTACGTACGCGCATACATGCGCACCCATGCGTAGGAGTAGCAACGTATGTCCCCGTGCTTTAACGGTGGATACTTCTGATCTTGCTCATTTCCCAGAGGGAATCATCAAATTGCTACGCCATTTACGCACGCACATTCACTCACTCGCGCACAAACATACGCACTCACGTTTACACTCACATGCAACTTGTATGCATCCCTGTCCTAGTGGTAGATTCATACGCTCTAGCGCATCCCCTCGATGGAAAGGACGTAGAACCTTCGCTAGTCTTTACTCACACACATGTGTAGGAGTGCATTTCTCCCAATCTTGCGGTGGATTCGTCCTATTTAGATCATCGTTTAGATGGAAGTAGCGTGAGGTAGTCACGGGGTTTGGGCATGTATATTCCCTCGTTCTAGCAGTAGATACATTTGTTTTCAGATCATCCTATTGATAACAGGTAACTAGTTTTGAAACTTACCTCGCTTTCCCTCTCGCTCCGCTGTCGCCGTCGCCGTTGTTAGTCGAACACTCGAAGTGTCCTGCTCTGCCAACGCAGCCCGATCTCCTACGATGTGCAGTATACCGTAACCACAACCCACCGTAATAAAAAAATAATAATAATAACAAAATCTAATGGGCAACAGTCCTAACCTACCAAGTGTCGGGCCTACTGTACTTGGCCAACGAATCTAACCTTAAACTAATTTATATCCTAAGGTTACAGGTTCGACCCCCCGCCACCCAAGGTTGGGGTAAAAGTAGAATTTCGTTATAGCAAAAAGGCTAGCTCATAGGCCGAGGCAGATTCGATCCCTATGCCTCCTGTTTGACAGTCTGCCCCGAGTCCTATTGAGCTAGCTCATATCTCGAGTAGATATGTGGCACCCTGGATAGATATAGAGTGTTAGGGCTCAGCCCAACTAGTGACCTGAGCCTGTTTTCTAAATCTGAGTGTAGTGGCCGGACTGAGTGCCTATCTGAGTGTTTGTCAGCTTTAGTGTGTGTAGGGCTCACAAGAGCACTTGATTTCATCGGTATTTGACTGCGGCCATGATATCGAAGGTTGCGGTGCAGAAAACACTCAAGTAGCGGATAGGCCAGTAACACACCACACAGAGGTCAATGTGCCGGATACTCGAGATCGAGCAGAAGAAGACAAAAGTTGGCATTTTTTTAGAAGTCCAATACTGGTAGTCGCCACTTGGTGCAGTGACGTCATGTTTTCATAGGTTGTCCTGGCCTCAATGGCCGTGGAATTCGCTTCATGGCGCCATGCCGAAAAGWTCTTATTGTTCACTCTGGACTACCCCTGGTATGGTAACCCGCGTTGGTATTAAGTCAAATGCAAAATCATGAGCGAATACCCTTATAAGGGTGTTCGCTCCGACAGCGTCCTAGTGGGGAAGGATATGTCCAATGGGTAGATTGTCAGCGCTGTGTCTCTCGAACTCACGGTTCCTGCGTCCAGTACAGAAATACGGCCAAGCCTTTATTATGCCCCTTGTGTCGACCTGATAAAATTTTGACGGAGGCTCGATTCCTTGAAGCCACGTCTGAAGGGTTGGAAAAGACCCAACAGTTTAGAAGGGATGAAGTCTGGACATATGTCATCCTAATAGCTACGGTAGTTGGAAACTCCCTCCGAGACTTCACTAAGGAGGACCGGAGGAGGGCCAATGAGAGGGCGTGGGACTATCGATGGAATGAATGAAGATGAGAAAAGTGTAAAATGGATGGTAGCGGGATTTGGATGTCCGTGCCTCATCCGTTCATGTGGTACAACTAGGTTAAGTCGGCCCACGAGGAGACTGAGGCCCGCTTCGCCGTCCAGATAACGGAGGCAGCGATCGATAAAAATGTCATTGAATAATATTGATCCAATATTCGCGACGATGTTAAATTCATCGTCCAAAACTGCTCCGTCTGCACTGCTAACAAGGCGTCGATTCAGCCTTCTAGATCGATAGTTCCTACCGTGGTTGAATAACTATTTCAAAGAGTTACCATAGCTACCACCGATATTGTCGTGCCCCCTGGACCGAATAGCTGAGTATTCAATCCTTTTGGGTTTTGTAGACCATTTTTCGAAATGTATCGAGGCGTATCCCTGCAAGACAAGACAGACGGCAAAGATCGCACGATATGTCAACGGTCTCCTCGGAATGCATCAAGATACAGAAAAGATCTTAACGGACAATGGGGCGGAATTCTGAGGGGAGGTCCTAAGGAGTCTGGTCATACAGGGAGTCTCCATTCGTAATACTACGCCGCATATGTCGCAATCGAACGGATTGGTCGAGAATGCGAACCGAGTGATTAGGACTGCATTGCGACGAAATATCGCCGTTAGAGACACCAGGCCTTGGCCTGATATCGCTGATCACATCCTGACCATTCATCGGGGAACGCCTCACGAGTCTACCAGCCTAACCCCCTTCCAACTACGGACCAATAGTGTAGCCTGTGTAGCCCTTCCGAGCCTAAATGATGAAACGGCCCTTTCGCGACGGGCCACTAGAGCAACGGTTAAGGACATGGCCCAACGCCATCTAGAGTTGATGGAAATGGTCCTCCCCCGATTAGCCCGAACGAGACGGCGGATGACGGAAATGGCCCACGGTAGATAGGTTCAGAGTTATGAGGCCCGAAATGGGAATGTTGGGCCTCCGCCCCGGTACATATTAGGGGACACCATGCAGGTGAGGAAATGTGCTCGCCAGGGTAAGTTAGCGCCACGATTCTTCGGGCGATTTCACGTTGTCGAGCTCGGACCTAGTGGCGTGAACGCAGTGCAGCTGGCACCGGAGGTGTCGGGAAGTCGATCGGCTCGACCGATCATTCGACACGTATCCTACCTTCGCCCTCTCCCTTCTTCCCCTTCTCCTTCATCATCTACATCGTCCCTCGGTCAGGAAGAGGATGATGACTCTGTAGAATCCTCTTCTTCGACTCTGCCCCCATTGCCATGAGCTTTTCGACGGAGCAGGTGATCAGCCAGTGACTGATGGTGCCTGAGGGAGCCTTCTCGGTGATCCGACAAGTACAACATCCTCGGTTGAGTCCAGATCTTCTCAGATTTGCGGCCTTCTTCAGTACCGCAGCCATCCACGTGGCAGCGGAGTTCCAATTCAGACAGTCTAGGGTGGCACGAGTATTGGCTGAGGTGTCGGCCTTTTTGCGCCTGTCCCCACCCGGCAAGAGCCACGTGTTGGTCATTGTCGTCTTTACAGGCGACATTATGACACTGCACCCAACATGGCATACCGCTGTCTTTCAACAACTGCGGGACTGGGCAGCGCGCCTTACGACTGAGTGGGTGCGCCTGTTGGCTCGACCATGAGATCGCGTCGTAACGACGAACGACATCGATCTTCAGCTTCGAGTCTCCTTCACTACGCCAGAGGTTGCCCTTGCAGTGCTTTGTCCCTTCGCTCGGCCTCAATGAACCGTCACCGTCTCTCTGCCTTCAGTCTCCCCGTTGATGTTCCTACGTTTCGGCAATCTGTCGTGGAAGCATCTCTGTCCTTCACGATCAAACCATTGGACGTGCCGATTCTGGATGCGGTCAAGTGGACGCAGTGGTGGCAAGCATACGTGGTACTCAGTTTTTGTCTCCTCCACGTCGTCTTCTACTGGGCGGAGCCCTCTGATAGATGCGAAGAGGACAAGATCCCCGATGATGAGTTATAGTTGCTGCTTGTCCAAGCTTGGAAAACGGACATGGAGGGTGATTTTTTGGGGATCCTGTTCGGGGAAGTGCACGACGGCCACCTGGCGACCATCACGGACGATTTGCTGGTGTTTTTGAGCCAACTACTCAACTATCTGCCATTGAAGATTCTCTCGCACTGTGAGGAGAAACCAGGGACAGCCACGCTCGTTCGCACGTTGGAGCCCGCGTGTACGGAGTTGGAGGAAGGAAGCTACTACATGCCCTCGGCAGGTGCGTATCTACACGTCGACATGACCGATCTTTCCACGTGGGACCCGCTCATCCGGCGTGCTCCTGCCGGAGAGACGAGTGGAGAAGAGGAGGAGGACGACGAAGAAGAAGCATCGGCAGAGGAAGAAGATCGGAAATCTGATCCCGATTATCGAGGATCGAAGGACGAAGAGTTAGAGGAGGCCGGTTCGGAGGAGGAGGCAGACGAAGAAGAAAACGCGTCGAGGGATTCAAATGAACTGGCCGAGCTAACCAGGGAGGAACAGGAAGCCGCGGCCCAGAGACGGCGAGAGGCCGCAGAGGGCAAACGACCGATCATGGAATCAGGGCCGCCGTCGCAACTGCTGCAGGGCAATCCGACACTCAACCCGGAGCTGCCGCGACAAGAAGACGAGTGGGATGGAGCCGCCGCCGCAGAGGGAACAAGGAGCCGACGCCGCCAATGAAGCGAATCACCCTCCCAATCCTCCGCAGCTTCCAGCACAACCCTTCATCTACGTCGAGATGCGGGCGCTCAGGTTTCGTCCCTGCTCGTTATACCATCGCCCCAGTGACTTTCTCACCGTTCAGCAGCTCCTAGGCCGACCCCCGTTCCCTGATACGTTGCAGCCATTTCCACTCTCCCTCTTCTGTCATCGCTACGCCACCTGCCTTCTGGTCACCATCTTCCCGCATGCTACTACTTGCTCACTCGTCACTTTCTTCCCCCTCCACGTCCTCCTCTTTAGCATGGATTGGCAGGAGTATAATAATCTAAAGGTCTACTGCATCATTGCGGGCACGATCCCCGCGTGTGAAGAATGTGACGATTTCCACGCTCCCATCCGCCACACCCTCTGCACCCTCTACCCTGACTACCTCGCCTCTCTCCCCCATCAACGTCGGCACCCTCGCTTCCCCCGCATCCATCGCTTGTCTATTACATCCCACTTCCCTCTAGCGATAGGAAAATTTACAGCTTCATGCCTCCTCTTCCCCCGGTCTATCCACCAGCCCCCCAACCGTAATTAGATTACCTTTCCGGGGCCATGTTTTGGATTGAGCCCATGTATGCCACAATTGGATGACTTCCACACTCGGATCTTACATTAAGTGGCACGTGCGAGCTCTGCATTGATCATCGGATCTTCGATCGGCAACCGATGAGAGAGCAAGCGGGAGCTTGCTCAAGATTTGAACCCCCTGGGCGTCACATATGTGACGAACTATTTTCTATAACCGCGCGACTTTCTGCACGAAGTTTGATGTGGGGGAACGGGATGGGTTAGCCGGGTGAGATKCGTGGAGAGGGTTGGCKGGGCTAGTTGCATAGATGCCCTCGTTTCTTTTTTGTTTTCYGCTRGAAGTTGTYGGATCGRTGTCGGRAAAATCWTGTGCCAACGGTTGGGTAGCCGTGCCTTAGCGCGCTCGARAAATAAATGTACCATAGCTTCTTTCTTGTTCTACTGTGAGCACTGARAATTTTGGCATGATCTGCGCGCGGGAATGTCGTTTTTCAAATTTCATTTGATATCGAGCCCCCACGGGCTCTCGGAATTGTTTTTCTTTTGCCTATTCAAAATTTTCTTTTGCAATTAGAACTTAAGCTAGGAATTTAGGCACCTTTTGGATTTTGTTGTGCAGCGCTTCTTGCTTACGCACGCCTTTTCGCGACAAGATCTGGGCTCTGACTTTTCCGAACCTTAATCTTGCGTGTAACTGTGAAGTTTTGGCGGGTGTGATTGCAACTGTAATGTTCTTATTCTTAATGTCTTTCATGTTCTTCCCTTTTCCCGCCTTGTTTTCGCCCGCGCATGCACACCTTCTTCCCTGGCCTGATTTGTTCCTACGTTTGCATGCCCTGATCGATGTGCGGAGAGTGGCTCTGTCCCCCGCGCCGCATCCTGGACATGCAAACGTAGACACTTCCTCTTTTCCTTTCCTTAGGCGTAATCCCGAGTACATCGCACAAGCACACATGCTATAAATTCTCCAAGCACGATTAGCTGGCTCTCTAAGCATTTCGAGGTTAGAGCGATCAGTGAGAGTCGGCTAACGAGATAGTTTGGAAGGTGAGTGAGTGCGAGAGTTGTGCGATCCGACGAGTTGGTGCTGAGTATGCGGAGTTGACGTGCGGGCCGCGACGGACTGTGGCGCACGGGCGAACCTGGCTTACATATTTGGACTAAAACAGAGAATTCGTGAAAACCCAACAAAACAAAATACTGGGTTTGAACAGAACGTTTGAAAATTTCGGGAAACACGAGTTTTGAGCCCTCTTAGTGCAGGTGGATTCAAGGTAAAGCAAAATCGAATGCAGAAAACGATTAAAAATAGTTTTGCGGGAAACACTTCAAGGGCCAAAGCACAAAATGAGCTAGAAAAACCGAAATTGTTACCCATTGATGCACCCCGAATTTTAGGTGTTGAGAAAAGTCTAAACTTTCACACTTTTGCTTCCTCAAAGAATCGCCATTTCCATAATTGCTCGAAAAAGWGAAATGGCRTCGACGAGRATTACACAACTGCCCGGCCGTTCTAATTTTTAATGTTTTCTACCTACGGAGAAAYAGGTGAAACAAATAAATAATGTCCTSGTCCTCTTTYGCCAAAATCRCARGTTCGACTTATAGGACTATAACRGATTCGTTTGACAAGCCAYGTCTTACACCTTCGGCTGAGGTTCRACRTCCAATCTCTSCAATGGACAGGTAGTTTTAACAGCACAAGAGAAACGGTTTATAGTTCTATAACRTCCTCCTTAATKATGCAAACAATTATCGACAAACYAGGACCACCTTAAGGWCTTTTCATAAAAGTTTCTGAAATTACCAGACTAGAAACATCACTTTATAGTCCTATATCGAGGATTTAGCCTRGAAGGACTTTGATCGAGATGTAACAGAGTCCTGCAAGCATCCTCAGTGGAAAGGTACAATAKCAAGTTYGACWTATARGACTATAACAGATTCGTTTGACAAGCCAYGTCTTACACCTTCGRCTGAGGTTTGACATCCAATCCATCCAACGGACAGGTGTTYTTAACAACACAAGAGAAACGTTTTATARTCCTATAACGTCCTCSTTCACAACGYAAAYAATTGACGACAAACTAGAGCAACCTTAAGGGTTTTTCACAAACGTTTGTCCAAATACGAGACAAGAAACAACGCTTTACAGTCTTTTATCAAGATTTAGTCGGGCAAGACTTTTGGTCGGATTGTAACAGAGTCCTGCAAGCATCCTCAGTGGAAAGGTGTGTTTCACAGGTAAAAAAAAATCGCTTTAAAGTCATAAACGTCGTACTTGCCATTGAGAATCTTTAACAGCCTATTAATGCCACCTCAAAGACTTTGGACAAGGGTTGGCTTAACAGTCCTAAAGGACTGTTTTGCTAGTGCAAACATTTAACAGGGTCGGTGAAAATCTGAATTCCCACCCGGGTTAACAAATGGTCATGTGGCCCTGTGTCGACAACACTGAAGATAACTTTTGACCAACTTCTTTTGAAGTCTAAAAACTTCCTTTTCAAAACTGCGATGTTTCGGAACACGCAAAGGTAGGTACTTAATTTTTTTAACTTGACCTCGTCGAAAACACGCAAGATAACTTTTGACCAACTTCTTTTTTAGTCTTATAGCTTCCTTTTCAAAACTGCGATGTTTGGGAACTCGCAAAGCTAGGTACTTAATTCTTTAAACTTTACCTTGCCGAAAATAAATTTTCTACCCCCCTTAACGAAGAGTCGGAACTTGACCACGCAAATCAACTTTGGGAACCCGCAAAGCTAGGTACCTAATTCTTTAAACTTGACCTTGCCGAAAAGAAATTATCTACCCCCCTTAACAAAGTGTCAGAACTTGACCACGTAAATCAACTTCTACCCCCCTTAACAAAGTGTCGGACACCAAAACTAATTTTTCTACCCCTTTAGTGTTGAGTCGTACCCCCAGAAAAATCGTTCGAAACTCAAAATTAAAGCTCGCGCTCCCAAAATATTTTTTGTACCCTTACAGAGGTGAGTTGGACCCCCAAGTAATTGTGCAAGCCCCCGAAACTAGTTTCTACCCACCTTAAGTCACAGTCGGACCCCCAAAATAATATTTGTTATCTTAAAGTGATCGGTCGTAACCCCCTACTTATCGTTTCCAACTGAAATCAATTTCTACCT
>BFEA01000675.1:632982-650868 GCA_003427395.1 Chara braunii | reverse complement strand
CCGGGGCTGGGCGGCGGCGGGGGTCGTCCGGCGGTGGCGGGGTTGGATGACCCCCGCGGCGGGGGTCCGGGGTCCGCAGCCTAACATCGGCTTTGGCCCCGGGGATCCCCGCTCGACAACGCTGGCCGTAACCCCCGCAACATCGTTCAGACCCCAAAATTAAATTGCACCCATCTCAACTCCCGCTCGCTCTCCCAAAATAGTTTCTGCACTCTTACACAAGTGAGTCGGACTACAAAGTAATCGCGCGAACCCCCAAAACGAGTTTCTACCCCCCTTAACTCACAGTCCGCCCCCCGAAATAATTCTTGTTAGCTTAAATCGGTCGGTCGTACCCCCCAAGTCAACGTTCCGACCCGAAATCAGCTTCTACCCCCAAATTAATTTCGGGGTGCGAAGAATGACCTGGGGGTTACGACCCACTGCTGAAGGGGTGCAAAAACTATATTGGGGGTTCGACTCTCACTTTGGGGGGGTTAAATTAATTTCGGGGTGCAGGAACTATTTTGGGAGAGCGAGCGGGAGTTGAAAGGGGTGCAATTTCATTTTGGGGTCTGAACGATTTTGCAGGGGTTACGGCCCACTGCTAAAGGGGTAAAAAATTATTTTGGGGGTCGAAGAATGACCTGGGGGTTAGGACCCACCGCTGAAGGGATGCAAAAACTATATTGGGGGTTCGACTCTCATTTTGGGGGGTTAAATTAATTTCGGGGTGCCAAGAATGACCTTGGGGTTAGGACCCACCGCTAGAGGGGTCCAAAAATTATATAGGGGTTTGGATTCTCACTTTGGGGGGGTGAAATTAATTTCGGAGTGCCAAGAATGACCTAGAGCGGTCCAAAAATTATATTGGGGGTCGGATTCTCACTTTGGGGGGGTGAAATTAAGTTCGAGGTGCGAAGAATGACCAGGGAGTTAGGACCCCCCGCTATAGGGGTCCAAAAATTATATAGGGGGTCGGATTCTCACTTTGGGGGGGGTTAAATTAATTTCGGGGTGCGAAGAATGACCTGGGGGTTAGGACCCACCGCTATAGGGGTCCAAAAATTATATTGGGGGTCGGATTCTCAGTTTTGGGGGGTGAAATTAATTTCGGGATATGAAGAATGACCTGGGGGTTACGACCTACCGCTACAGGGGTCTAAAAGTTATATAGGGGGTTGGATTATCACTTTGGGGGGTTGGAATTAATTTCAGGGTCCGAAGAATGACCTGAAGGTTAGGACCCACCGCTATAGGGGTCCAAAAATTATATAGGGGGTCGGATATTCACTTTGGGGGGGGGTAAATTAATTTCGGGATGTGAAGAATGACTTGGGGGTAAGGACCCACCGCTATAGAGGTCCAAAAATTATAAAGGGGTTCGGATTCTCACTTTGGGGGGATGAAATTAATTTCGGGATGCAAAGAATGACCTGGGGATTAGGACCCACCCCTATAAGGGTCCAAAAATTATATAGGGGTTCGGATTCCCACTTTGGGGGGGTGAAATTAATTTCGGGGTGCGAAGAATGACCTCGGGGTTAGGACGCACCGCTATAGGGGTCCAAAAATTATATAGGGGTTCGGATTCTCACTTTGGGGCTAGGTTACCAATGGTCCGGGGGCCGGTCGTCTCCCCCAGACGTCTCCCCATACATCCGGTACCCCCGTCGTCCGGAGAAACAATTTTTTTTTTCAAAAAAAAATATTTTTCTTTTTTTCAGTTTTTGATTTTTAACTCATGATTGGATGCGAATTTGAACATAACTCCAAGCCAAAAATTATATAGGGGGTCAGATTCCCACTTTGGGGGGGTGAAATTAATTTCGGAGTGCGAAGAATGACCTCGGGGTTAGGACGCACCGCTATAGGGGTGCAAAAATTATATAGGGGTTCGGATTCTCCCTTTGGGGTTAGGTTACCAATGGTCCGGGGGCCGGTCGTCTCCCCCGGACGTCTCCCCATACGTCCGGTACCCCCGTCGTCCGGAAAAACAATTATTTTTTTTCGAAAAAAAAATATATATATTTTTTCGGTTTTTGATTTTTAACTCATGATTGGATGCGAATTTGAACATAACTCCAAGGCAAAAGTTGCTTGTATTGTTATGTTACATAACATATTGTTTTTCAGATTTTTTTGAGATTTTTTTGAGATTTTTTTTTTTTTGCGCTAGGTCGGACATACCCTGTCCGGTCGGATATCCCAGACGGTCAGGGGGGTCCCGGACGCCCGATCCAACAATCTAGCTTTGGGGGGGTTAAATTAATTTCGGGGTGCCAAGACTGACTTGGGGGTTAGGACCCACCGCTATAGGGGTCCAAAAATTATATTGGGGGTCGGATTCTCACTTTGAGGGGGTAGAATTAATTTTGGGGTGCGAAGAATGACCTGGGGGTTAGGTCCCAAAATAAATTTTCTATCCCTTTAGTGGTGGGCTGTACCCCCCGAAAAATCGTTCCGACCCTCAAAATAACTTGTACCCCCCTTAACAAAGTGTCGGACCCCAAAAATAATTTCAGGGAGGAAAAGGGGATGGCGGTCGTACCCTCCAAGTCATCGTTTCAACCCCCGAAATCAGCTTCTACCCCCCTTAAACAAGTGTCGGACCCCCAAAATATTTTTTATACCCCTTTAGCGGTGAACCGTACCCCCCGCAAAATTGTGCAGACCCCAAAATTATATGCAACGATCTCAAATCCCGCTCGCTCTCCCAAAATAGTTTCTGCATCCTAACAGCGGTGAGTCGGACCCCCAAGTAATTGTGCAAGCCCCCGAAACTAGTTTTTATCCCCCTTAAGTCACAGTCCGACCCCCGAAAAAATTATTGTTACCTTAAAGCGGTCGGTGTCCATGCGAGACACCGACAAGATCCTTCTGCGTCGCAAGGTCGATACGTCAGTCTCAGAGCTACAAACGTCGGGCACAGCCGTCGGGTGGCTTCCGCTATAAGGAGATCCATATATTTGCCACGACAACGACGTCGAAGCGTTTGTAGAGAAGGGTTTCAGGGGTTGGGGGAATGTTTTTTTTTTTTTTTTTTTTGGGGGGGGGGGTTGAGTGCGCAGGTGCCTAGGGCCACGTATTCCGGACTCTGCGCATCATTTCAGTTTTCTCGAAAACCGCGGTAGTGGCTCATTTTCGGGTTTAACGGGAATTCAACAGGATTTTTCCAGTTTCAATTGGATTCAACGGGATTTTAATTTCCCTGTTCCCCGTTAAAAAGACACACAGCCTACGCCTATTCAAGTTCCTACAGAAATTTCACCAAGCTTTCTGAGGCGGATTTGGAAACACTCATAAACAAGAAAGGACACGTCAGCGGGAAGTGCGCTGACAAATTCYGRGGTCCCYAACTGCCAAACAWAATTCCTAGCGCGCTTGCGAAGACGCGCATAATTCCTACGTAAGGTCATGGATTTTTGAAGAAAAACAAAACAAAAATTCTGAGAATTCGGAGTAAGCGAAAATATTTTGAAGTGGAAGGGCCTTAGTRGCCATTGATACCATGCATCACTYGTCTACCAAAAAGAAGGTACCSAAAGCCTGCTAGAGATCGAAAAGAAAATAAAAGCAGAACCCAGGGCTTCGGAAGCTCGTTCAAGCACAAAAATTGRTACGTCACAGGCTAGGAGAAAATYAATCGTTCATGAACAGAAAGCTTGTAGCCTCCCTTTGCCTCAGATTTTAGTCAGATCCAGTTTGTGGATACCTCAGAGCTCTTTGTGATCAAATCACGACTGCACAGGAAAAAATATCGATCAGCAAAGCGCTAAACGCCAGTGCCATTCATGTCTGTCCTTAGTACCACAACTCCTATGTTTGGCTGCAAAATGGATTTCAAAAAAAAGAATCACATTACAGTCTCTCTGTCTGAATCACATCTGAACTTCTGAAGGACTGTCCATGACCAGAATTGCACGAGCATATTCGACAATGATGCACACCTTTCTTATGCCCTCTTTACTGCCTCTGTGAGGTCCACCTTCAGTGTAACTCCCTTTGGCAGAGGAAGGATGTCTGCACAATCTTCCATCATGTCGGGCCCGGTCCCGATCGTGTCTGTCCACATTGAAACACCTTTAACCCGACTCGGCAACATCTGGAGTGAGATTGACATCCCAACTGCCTACATCGATATCTGCTTTGAAGACTGCCCATGGCCAGAATTGCATTAGCATATTTGAAGGTGAGACGGGCAAATTTTTTATCCACCCTCCACTGCCTCTCTGAGCTCATTCTTGTGAGAAATTCCCTCCAGGACACCAGGCAATTCTCTTCACAACAGACTCTCGATGGGGTAAATAAATGGGGGTATTGTAGCCTCCTTAAAACATCCGCCACCTTAGTCTTAAACTCGTCGGCTGCTTCAATCTGACACATGCTTGAGGCCCCAAGCTTCCGTACCATAACTGTACCAAGCGTTTGTAGAGAAGGGTTTCAAAAAAACGATGGGCGACAAACGTTTGTAGAGAAGGGTTTCAAAAAGACGACGGGCACAAGCTTTTGTAGAGAAGGGTTTCAAAAAGATGACGGGAACAAGTGTTTGTAGAGAAGGCTTTCAAAAAGACGAAGGGCGGCAAGTGTTTGTAGAGAAGGGTTTCAAAAAGAAAACGGGCACAAAGCGTTTATAGAGAAGGGTTTCAAAAAGACGACGGGCACAAAGCAAGCTTGTTGGGAGGAGCTCGGTCTCAGACCTGAAAAAAAACTGCTCAAGAAAACTGATCCGTTGCTGTAGGTCGCAATGCACTCCAAAGAGGTCTGGAAACTGCAACTTAAGATTTTTGAGCTTTTGCGAAAAGAGGGACTGTCTGAACCGCTGCATCCCTGGGTTCTATAGAGAGTTCTCCTTGATTGAGAAGTTAAAGTGCTGGAGGCAAGCGTTTGTAGAGAAGGGTTTCAAAAAGACGACAGGCACAAAGCGAGCTTCCTTGGAGGAGGTCGATCTCGGACCTGAAAAGAAGCAGCTCTTGAAAAAAAATCCGTTGCTGTAGGTCGCAATGCATCACCGCTTCCAGAGTACACAGACTTACAGTGATCCGCATCACCGCTTCCTACATTCATGCTGAAGTCGTTTGTAGCCACCTTGAGCTCCGTTAGAGAACACACTCTCTTTGTGCGATGAAGCAACTTCATTTTTCAGTTGTTGTTTCATTTCACTGATTCTTTCATTAAAATCTTTGACGAGGGCTACTCTTTCTATTTCCAGCTCCTAAATCTTTTCCGTTGACTTTTCAAGCTTTTCCACGAGTACTATCTTGTGTGCGAGGAGGTTTTTCACCTCACTGTGCAGCTGTTGGACCTTTTTTGCAAGCTCTGCCCTCTCGGCCTACAGCTCTCCATTCCTCCTTTCTGCATTTGCAAGCCTCTCTCCCATCACTGTGTTCTTCGACTTCAGCGCTCTTACCTCATCCTCTAGTTGCTTCGCCTGACTTGCTTGCATTCTCTCTTTCTCCTAGCGATCTGCTCTCACTTCATCAAGTTCTTTCTTATATTGAGTCTCAACTCCCACAACTCTTCCTCTCTTTTCCTAGTTCGAACCACCTCGCTTTCCAAGTCTTCAATCTTGTTCTTCTTCTTCAGTTCTTGTGTCGAAACGTGATTCTCCCTTGTGTTAATCTCAAGAACCTGGAGCTACTCGTTCGCTCCAAACACGAGCTTTTGAGAGTTTCTTCAAGGATTCATGCTCGCCAAACCTCGAACTCCAAATGAAAACGAAAACATCAGCTCAGAGTTTGACTGCCTCCAAAATTTAATTTCTCCATCTTCTGACACATTGAAGATTTAGGGCAAGTATGGATGAAAACTCATAGAATTGATCTTGTGCTTGTGTCCTTCCAGTTTGGATATGCAAACTCGTAAATCTTGTAGTCCTAGACCTTTACTTTCTTATCATGATGGTCCGTGATCAGAAACAACTTCACGTTGTGGCTAAGTCCTTCTGTATCTCTAAGTGTTTGGGAAGGGGAAATCTTATGTTCCGTATCGCAAATGTGACTCCGTTGGATGAAAAACCTGATCCGCCATACAATCGTAAATCACTAAATGACCTTCAAATGTAGCTTTCTTTTGCCAATTTCTGGTCCAGTCCCGCAAAAAGATGTGGTTTGCAAAACTGGTCAGTACAAAAGGTAAAGCTATGATGGACTATCAGTCCAAATACAGAACCATTATAAGAAGACTTCATCTCAATGATATGCCGCAAGCCTGAAACTTGGATTTCATGCATATTGAAGGACAGGTATGCTACAATAAAGTCGCAAGTCTATATCCACAGGTATGCTAGAAGGACAAGCGATGTGATACAGTCCTAAATCAAAGAAGACTGCGATACAGAAAAAGAACCACAGCATGCAGTTGGACAAGGACACGAGCACCTAGATCACCATAAAAAAAGACCAGCTGAGGAAAGTGAGGGTGATAGAGACGAAGGAGTTAACGATATTTGGTCCAGCAACAGATATTCAGAATTTGGAGATCGACCCAGCTGACTGGGTCTGGAATCTCAGGGGGGCCTCATTAGGCACAACAAGAAGAACTAACATACTCCACTACACAACCAAGCTAGGCTACAGACTCAGGAAGCGCTCATCTCCATTAGCCGAACCCTTGGCACTTAGATGGGAAAAGAAAATGCAGAAACCAAATGAGAAAGTGGCAAAATTGCCATGGTCCTCCCTGCATCAGATCCTCTGAAGTAAAGTAAGGAGCTTGCACTGGTTGATCCTCCACGTCGCAGACTCTGTCAATTCGTGGCTTCTTGAGCGTCGCAGTCAACACCACCGTGATCCCACCATTCAACATTGCACACAATGCACAGAAGGAGTACCGGAGACCTTATGTCACTGTCTCCTTTCTTGCCCAGAAGCAGTATACCTGTGGGACGTGGCCAAGACGCTCTGGGCTAAAATCACAGACTCCCCCTTCCCTGAGGGTGAGGAGACGCTTCTGATAGGAAGTGGACCGCCTACTGCATGGCCTCACTACCAAAAGTGCATATTCCAACTTTTAAGGTAATACGTATTGTGGAGAATATGGAAGCGCAGATGCCCGCAGACCATCGGAAACAAGCAAATGCACAGGCGAGAAGCGAAGGAGACATTCTACAATCAAGCGGAGACAGACATTCAGGCGCAAGGAAGAGAATCCCCAAGCGGGCCCAGCAAAACCCAATGCAAGCCAAGAACCTAATGGAGAATTTTCAAAAGAGGGTATTGCTTCGAGGGAAGATAGCAACACCTGCTTCCATTGCTTTGAAAGATAGACGTATCGAACAGGAAACAACTAGGGTCGGGTTTTGCAGAGGTATTTTAAAGCACAGGTAAGACAGGTCAAGGTTTAAGGCGAGGTTAGATTGAAAGAGAGAGGGGAGGGAGAAGTTAGGCAGATGAAAATAGAGGTAGGTTTAGGGAGTAGCGTGTCGGGACACTCTGCACGGGTTTCAGTTCTTCCATATCTCACTTCTGAATCAGCCCTATCACTTCTTAAGTGCAACCTAGGGGTAGGACAGTCAGTTCTCTCGGCTCCCAAGCGCAACCTAGGGATTGGTTGGAAGGTTCTTTCCTTTATTTCTATTTGTCTTTTGTTAATCCTGTTCGGTTTTTGTTCAGGAATAACATGTAGCTTGATAGGAGGAAGGGCCTTGATAGGAGGAAGGGACACTGGACTCGGTTTCCAGCATGACCCTAATCTGGGTAATGGCCCTAGTCTTCCGGGTTGAGATGTGGAGGGATTCTCGGCCTCCTTTGTTCTAAATATAATGAAGCATGCTATTTGCTTTAAAAAAAAAAAAAAAAAAAAAAAAAACACAGGTGCTACGATGTGTCCACTGCGGGAAAAGCCCTGAAACCACAGGTGTTGCAGCACACGCCAAGAGAACAGATGAGCATACCAGAAATGACAATGGTAGCACGCAAATCAGCAGTAGTGGATATAACACTTTATTGCAGGTGCTCCGATATAGTACTCTATCCACAGGGAGCAACATGCCAAGGCCCACAAAGGCCCAGCTTAGAGTCCCCTCACTTGTCCCAGAAAGCCAACCCCTGAAAGAAACATTGGCGCAAGCCGCAAGGCATGTTCAAGACGGGATTTTTGCATTCCACCAGAGCAAGAGGAGGAAGACCAAACATGGGTAGCAGGTCTGTGAAGTAAAATATATTTGCAGAAGGAAACAAGCACATGCAAATCAGGATGAACCACAACACTTCCCGTTGGGGGTCGAAAATTTGAAAACCCAACAATCCAAAATTTTGAGAGGATATGGTTGAAGCCCAACTAAACTTTGACAACCCGACATAAGAAACTCGTCATGTTCGAAGCTCAAGTAAACTTTTAGCTCTGAAGGTAGCAGAATCTCAAACAGAAGTGRAACACAAAGTAGTCTTTGTAACGATTACAAAAAGGACACCCAGTTAGCGTTGCTATGTTTCCTTGGAGTAAGACCTTCTTTTGAAAGTTATCCGTTAACTCCTTGGCTTGCATTGGGTTTTGCTGGACCTGCTGCGAATTCTCTTCCATTGCGTCCGGATGTCTGTTTCCATTAGGTTGTAGAATGTCTCCTTTGCTTCTTGCCTGTGCATTTGCTTGTTGTCGATGACCTGCTCGCACCTGTGCTTCCATATCGTCCATAGTACGTATTGCCTTATTAACTGGAATGTGCGCTTCTGGTAGTGTGGCCCCACCATAGAAGGGTCATTTCCTATCAACAGCGTCCCTCGCTCTCAGGGAATTCAAAGGAGAGTCTGTAATTTTGGTCCAGAGTGACTTAGCGACGCCCCATAAATATACTGCTTATGGGTAGGTCAGGGTAAAGATACTTAAAAGGAGCAGATATGATAGCAATAACAGAAGGCTAGACATACGGTTTTAACTTCCAAGATGATTAAGGCAGGATAAGCGAGACTTTAGGAAAAGAGAGACTTGTGGGCTTCCGTGGGGTTTAGGGTTTAAGCAGATCTGACAGAGAAGTGGAGCGGTCGGACGTAATGGAAAAATGAACAATGGCGGGCAGCTTAAGCACCTAAGACGGCGATGCCCTAGTAGATGGATGGTTGTGTGGAGTGCAAATTTTAAATGAGTGCATGGTTGATCATGCTATTGAGTCCTGCTCTGTCTGTGTAATTCTCTGTTATTGTTCTTCCTCAGCTAGCTCGCCAGGTTGTTTCGTATATTTACAGACGAACAGTGATCCTTTTGAAATCCGAATGTTAGGACGAATGTTTTTTTTTTGTGTAGATTAGGCTAGGGTATACTCATAAGGGTAACAATGGCACCTTGTTAGAGTTGGATGTGGGACGGAAGAAGGACCTAAGCTACTTGCGATCCCAGCTTCTCACCGGACTCCCGAAAAGGACCTCAGCCACCGGGGCCTGGATAATCCACTCAGTGCCCCGTGCGGGTAGCAATTTTTCTAATGGGATGGGGGACGAACCACGATAGAGGGGGCTAGGTGATGAAGAAGGACTCACTGACATTCATTGTGGAGGAGATTCTCCTATGAATAGTGTGCAGGTAGTATTGGGATAGTTCTCAAGTCTTCTTTTGAATATGACGGATGTTGTGTCATGGTTGATCTCTTGTCTGGAACTTACGTACCCCAATCATCTCTCTAATACTTTTAACACTTATGTCACCGATGTGATCTAACCACTGCAAACGACCGGAATCATCGTTGTGTACAAAGCAAGCTTGACGGGGTTGCGATCTGCCAAGCTAGCTGTTTTGGCTTCCAAAGGTGGACCAATAGAGTACGCCAAAATTAGACAATGGCATGTATGTGCTTAGAGGTAGTTGTACTAACAATTGACACTTGATTATCCATGTTGCCTCCAATGTCATGCATCGACCGTTAGCAGTGCTCTCTGATCCTGGTTGCATCTCGTATTGTAGGCTAGCATAAGTTCTGAGAAGTGGTGTGTTAGGCGTTGAGCGCCAATCAAGAAGGGCAACAATGGATATATTGTTGATTGTTATACACATCTAGATGTGTATAAGAGACAGGTTCTGAGAAGTGGTGTGTTAGGCGTTGAGCGCCAATCAAGAAGGGCAACAATGGATATATTGTTGATGGTGGCGAGAAGAGGCTAACACTGACATGTGAGTTCATTGTATTGCTCTTATTTGGCTTGTAAAAAAAAAAAAAAAAAAAAAAAAAAAAACCAAACAAAAAGGACACTCAATACAACTCGCAAAAATGGCTTAAAACTGAAAGTGTCTCGTACTGCAAAGTGTGATGTACACCAGAAACAATGTACAGTTCTGCCAAAAAGAGGCGACTGAGAAGTGTCTGTCAAATATCTCACTACCTGCAAAAAAGTGGTGTCTCAAAACAGAAAGAGGCAAGATTCGGATATGTAACTATTTTGACCAACAGACGAACATCGAAAAACCAAAGCGGAATCAAAGAAAAGGCCCGACAGTAGTTTATGGAAAGGAAAACGAACTACTGTCGACCGTGAAGTAAACACTCTTGGTCAAAACAACTCACTGAAAAGCTATCCTAAACTGATGGAAGTAACGAACCAGTCGCTACTTCCATGTCCCCGGCATCAGCAATGGCGGCAAGAACAAACCAGCGGCACGAACAACCAAGTTGTGGCAGCAGCAAAATCACGAGAACATGGCTTAGCGACAGCAGCAGATGAAAGACCACCTGAAATGGGCTTACCGACAGCAGCAGTGTCAGCAGTAGATAAAAGCCCACTAGACAGCAGCCAAGAAAAGGAGAGTAGCAGCAACATTAGAAGCAACAGCAACAGCAGCAACAACAACAACCGTGGAAATAGCAATTTACAGCAGCAGTAGTGCAAGCAAGGGAACAAAGCAACAAAACGGATCTTGGACTACAGCGCAGCAGTGGTGGTAATTATAGAACTATATCACATCGTCGATAGTTATAGAACTATATCACAGCAACAGTAGAAATGGCAGCAGCGATGTAGGACTTTAACAACCAACGATGTTTCTGGACTTAAAACGATATAGGACTATAATACAACAGCAGAGACAAAACGTAAACACTACCAGCAGCGGAGAAACCACAAAAGCAGCACCAACAGATGACACAGGATTAAGAAAAGCAAGGAACGAAGACAAAACTTGAACAGCAAGAGTAGTGGATGGTGGCCTTCAAAGCAAGGCAAAAGCGACAGCTAGCAAACCAGTGACGAGGGGAATATGCAAATGCCAAAACTTTTAGCTCCCCCCTAAGAAATGAAACAAAGTGTGCACAGTGCTCGACCTTTCCTTCCAAGAGAATCTTATCTCTTGAGGGTGAATGGTTGCTCATGACCGCCACTTACTGGCAAGGTCTACCTCGGCTCTTGCCGGAATGCAACCGAACGACATGTGCACACTGACAAAGCTAGGACATCTACTAAGGTACAGATCTGAAAATAATTGCAAGAAAGCAGACGATATATAATATTATAACAGAAAGTTGTTATAGAACTATATGTGCCCTTACAAGAGTTTAGAGACTTGTACCTAGGCAAGTCAACGTGCGCGGCTGCGCAGACCTACCACGGCGCCACCCTGGGAGCTAACTACCTCCTCTCCACCGATCTTTCTTTTACAACCACGAGTATTGCCCGTGGCTCTGCTGGAATCCTGGCTCTGTGTGACGTCTTCCCTCTCAGGATCCGCAGACAGTCTGGTGACTTCACCAGTCTCGACAGTGACTGCCTGCTGATAAGAAAGTTCGCCTTCTTCACGCTTGCCCTGCAGCGCTGGCAGTTTGCGCCTCTTCCATGCTGCGCCGAGATCCTCCCTCTCCACGCCATGCTGAACGGCAGCGACCACAACTTTTTTCTGCCGCAGAAGGTACATTCGCCCTTTGCTGCTAATCTGCAAGCAGCGCCACATCCGTCCCCTGCTGTTGGGCAACTGTTGTTGCCTCTCTGCTGACACTGGCCTCCGCTGTAGATTGGCCCACTGCTAAACAACCAGGAACCGACTCCTGATTCTCAGTGGTCTTTTCGTGTGTCACCGAATCGTCGTCCCCGGAGACCTCAATGTCCGCATCCTGCTGGTGTTCCTTCCCCTTGCCCTTTCCCTCTCTCGACTTTTCTCTTCTTAATGTCTCCTCGATGTCGGTGAGGAGTCTCATCCAGATTCCCTTTGCACAGCGTTTGTCCAGTTCCACAACAAGGCAGTTCCTGTCTGCCAAAACGCAGGCAATGGCCCCCGTACCTGAGCTAGAGAAGCCGTCCAAAACCGTGGTGTCGGGAGGTGAGAACTTCCTGACCAACCAGGAGTACAGAGTGTACGGCTTTTGGAACGGACACAACACCAAGTTGTCACTCAAGTGCACAAACTTGCGCGTGACCATATCAAAAAGCTGAAAATTGTGGCATGGATCGGTCGAGGAAAAGTTATAATGAGCCATCTCACGGTGCCCCGTCACATTGTAGTACCCCAGCGAACTCCGTCGCGCTGACAAGCCTGGGGCCACCGGGATTTGTCACGTTGGGCTTGCACCAGGTGAGAAGCTCTTGGCCAGCATTGCAGACTTTCACAAACACCCCCACAATCCTCACACAGACGCACACACGCGCAGACACAAACACAGACACACACAAACACATACATCTTAAGTTTTTCATTCTTCTTCTCCTTCTTCTTCTTCTTTTTCTTCTTCTTTCTTTTCTCTACTTCTTCTTTTTTTGTCTTCTTCTTCTTCTTCTTCTTCTTCTTCTTCTTCTTCTTCTTCTTCTTCTTCTTCTTCTTCTTCTTCTTTCTTTCTTCTTCTTCTTTCTTCTTCCTCCGCGACCTCCTCCGCTCGCCTCCTTCTTCTTCTTCTACTTTTTCTTTATCTTCTTCTACTTCGCCTTCATTCTTCTTCTTCTTCTTCTTCTTCTTCTTCTTCTTCTTCTTCTTCTTCTTCTTCTGTCGATGTTTGCCTCAATCAATCAAATAATCGAACAATCAAACAATCAATCAATCAATCAGCCAATCTTTCGTTGTTTGCTTCCGTCGATGTTTTGCTTATGACGCCCGCTGTCCTCTTTTTTTTTTTTTTGGGGGGGGGGGGGGTGTTCCGGTCGCAATCATCCAATCAATCAATCAATAAACTAATTGAACAATCAATCAATTAATCAATCAATTAGTCAGTAAACTAATCAATCAATCAATCAATCAATCAACCAATCAACGAATCCCATCGAATCCATTGGTCTACATTTTGTATGTTCTTTGTGGATTGGTGAAAATTAATTGCACTCATTTTCCTTGCAAACGAGTGCACTATTTATTTTGCTATTACTATTATTTTCCATTCCCTCCACATGCACATGCACACACATGAACACACAGACGTGCACATATAGACACACACACACAGACACACACACACACACAGACACACGAAGGCTTTCAGCCCTCCGTCAACCCACAAACATACAAACACACATAGACACACACACACACAGACACACGCGTCTGGCAACCCCCGCCTCCACTTTCTTCCCCCCCTCCGCGTTCTCCCCCTCCCCGCAAAGGCATTTAGCCCTAAACCAACCTCCCCTCCCCGCAAAGGCGGCATTGTCTACGGGAGGATATAAGGAAAGCAGGGTCTGGGCCCCAGACTTGGAGAGCAAAGCAAACACGCTACTTTTGTGGAGATTACAGTGGAACCTCCCCCTCCCCGCCCCCCCCCAAAAAAGGCTTATAGCCCTATACCAACYTGCTCATTGCTTGACTACTAGGACATCAACGTGATTTGCCATTTGGATTTCGTTGCTTCGTTCACATTCATGTTCCTTGTTGTTTGGTATCGGTACTTCGTTCACACACACACAAACACTTACACACACAAGTTTGCAAAATTGTTCGTTGTATTCGTCTTCTAAATTGTTATCCGTCTTTCTGCTTTCGCAGAGATTCCTCCAAGGTGAAGAACAAAGTGGGACATTCGAATCCGRGCAGGGCTGTTTCAGCACGGCCAAGTCAATCACGCGGCAGCGTAGGGGGACCAACAGCGCCTGGGGTTGTGTTCGCTGAGGAACCAGAATTTGAGACGCAGGTCGACGACGAGATGAACGAAGATTTTGACGATGAAGAGGTGGCAGTTGAGGAAGAGGAGGAAGAGGAGGCAGAAGAGGAGGAAGAGGAGGCACAAGAGAAGGAAGAGGAGGAAGAGAAGGAAGAAAAGGAAGAGGAGGAAGGAGAAGAGGGAGAAGAGAAAGAAGAGGAGGAAGTGGAGGAAGAGGAGGAAGGAGAGGAGGAAGATATGGAGATTGCCTGTGGGAAGGGGAAAGAGAAATGGGTGAGGGATACACTCGTAAACACGAAATTGTGAAAAGACCTTATTCCGTTCTTCTGGGCCGTCTGCCTCACAGCTGCTGGAGTAAAGTTGTGCGTGCAGTCGGAGAACAAGGCACAGTATAAGTGCTACGGCGAGATCGTCTGTGCGAGTTGGATTTTTGAGAACAAGCAGTACTTTGCTGAAATTTGGGTCATTGCTGCCAACAAGCTTGTGAGCTTCATACTTCGAAAGAAGAAATTCGTGCCCAGCAAATTTCCAATAGAGAACAAAAAGTTCACGGCAGCAAACAAGGACTTCAAGGTCAGATTTTGTGACAAGAACTGTCGGCCCATCTGTCAAAGCGATTGCCTTTTTTGGACTTCATCATGGTGTCGTGGTATTGTCCAATACCACAGTGCGTTGTGGTACTGTCCAATACCGCGGTGCGCTGTGGTTTTGGACTTTACCACAACGCACTGTGGTATTGTCCAATACCGCGGTAAGCTGTGGTATTGTCCAATACCACAGTGCGCTGTGGTATTGTCCAGTACCGCAGTGCGCTGTGGTATTGTCCAATACCACAGAGCACTGTGGTTTTGTCCAGAACCACAGTGCACAGTGGTATTGGACAATACCGCAATGCGTTGTGGTATTGTCCAATACCACAGTGCACTGTGGTATTGTCCAATACCATAGTGCGCTGTGGTCTTATCCAACACCACAATGCGTTGTGGTTTTGGACTTTACCACAACGCACTGTGGTATTGTCCAATACCGCAGTGCGCTGTGGTATCGTCCAATACCGCAGTGCGCTGTGGTACTGGACAATACCGCAGTGCACTGTGGTTTTGTCCAAAACCACAGCGCACTGTGGTTTTGTCCAAAACCACAGCGCACTGTGGTAATGGACAGGTAAAGTCCAATACCACAGCGTAGACAGCGCACTGTGGTATTGGACAATACCACAGTGCACTGTTGTTTTGTCCAAAACCACAGCGCACTGCGCTATTGGACAATACCACAGCGCACTGTGGTGTAGTCCGATACCGCAGCGCATTGTGGTATTGGACAATACCACAGCGCACTGTGGTTTTGGACAAAACCACAGCGCACTGTGGTGTAATCCGATACCGCAGCGCACTGTGGTCTTGGACAATACTACAGTGCACTGTTGTATTGTCCAATACCACAGCGCACTGCGGTATTGTCCAATACCGCAGTGTGTTGTGGTATTGGACAATACCACAGAGCACTGTGGTCTTGGACATTACCACAACGCGCTGTGGTAGTGGACTTTAACAGAATCATGTATGTCGCTTTCTGTCGCAGCTGCTGTCGGTTTGGTGCTGTTTCCATTGCTGCTGATTTTTCTGTTCTTATTATGACTGTGTTCTCGTTTCACTCATCTGTTCTTTGACACATTTGTTTTTGCTTGTGTGTGCAAAGATTCTTCCAAGAACTTGCGCATTACTTAAGTCCCCGTTTGACTCGCAATCTTCTCCCATTCAAGCCGCAGCCAAAGCCTGCAGGGATCGCAACCCCCGGCCCGTCGAGACACAGGAGTTCGAGTGAGAGACCGAGGGCTGCGACTGATGTTGTTTCCCCGCAGACATGTGTGGAGTCATCAGGACCTCTGGAGAGAGGATCGGGCACGGAAGCGAGGGGTGGAAAAAAGAAGATGTGCACTACTAAGCCTGCTGCGTTTGACAAAGGGAGAGGGAAAGCTACCACGTCTGAGAAAGGGAAAGGGAAAGGTACTGCGTCTGGGAAAGAGAAAGAGAAAGTTGCACAAGAGGAGCTGCAAGTACCTCGAGGTCTCGTGCCAGGCGAACTTACCGACGAGATGGCACGGGCCTGGGACGAACTTCAAAGTTTGCAGCAGAAGAAAATCTCCCAAGAGCCATTTTATCTGCCCATGACATGTCTCAAGAGACCATCGGTGGATGGGACCGGAAACAGGTCTTTGGAGGTTCGGGAGCCCGATGAAGATCATGTCTCGACGCTCATGGACTCCATGATCGCTTGCCCGACTGGAGATCATCTTCCCTTTGTTGGTGTCGTGGATCCAGAGGAAGTGAAAGACAAGTCGGAAGTGGATCTCGACCGGTTGAGAAGGGGCGGCTACAACATTTACGCGCTTGGAGGTGGACATTGTCGGGAGGCGAGAGAACGACCGAGACAGATCTACCCGGATATGGACGACTACAACTGGAATGTTTGCTATGTCTATGCAGGTCTTTCGACGGATGAGGCAAGGCAGATGGCACACAAGCACAATCTGGCAGCTCGCTACCACAGAGACATGAACTTCATCGAAAAGATGAAATGCTGGCGGAATGTCTTCGAACGAAAGGGCTCTGTGAAGATTGCGGATGTCAAGATAGCTTGCCTGCGCGAATATGGGATACCAGTCAATCCAAAGAAGATGTAGACCAATGACCCGCTGTTGCAGATTGCCATGTGCCCGAAAGAGATCTGGGACCTGCAGTTGAAGAATTTTGAGATGTGGAAGAGGGGAGAGGCGAAGGACCAGAAATTGAAGCCTGTGGCAAAGAGCCAGATTCGTACGGAGGTCACTCCAGAATCCAGCGAATCTGAAGGCGGGAAGCAGACAAGGGAAGAGAAAAGGCTGGACAAGGCAGCGGCAAGGGAATAGGAGATGGCGTTTTTCAATCCCCACCTGAAGTTAAAGGACAACAAAATCCCGATGGTGCCATGCGACATGCCCGCACAACCATGCATTACGATGGGCAACATCCCTCCGGAAGCAATCGTCCCTGTTCTGACGGTGGTCACCTTCAAACAGATCTCCCTCGACGAAATGGAGAGGAAGTTCAAGGTCGTCAAGAAATTTGGCTACGTCGCGAAGACCTTCTGCGATGGTGTGAAGTGCAAGGACTTCAAAACTGCTGAAGAATTGTATCCTTTGCACACCACAACGGATGTTCTTAAACCCTTCATCAGCAATTTTTGACAGGCGCGGGGCTAAGCCCACTGCTTTGTTGGACCAAATAGAACGAGCCAAGGAGTGGAGGAAGATGGAGGACAAGAGAATAAAGGAGGCAGAAAGAGCAACTCGCAATTTCTTTCGAGCTGCGACTTTGGACGAGCCTTTCGCTGATTGGACGGAGGTCAAACATGATGGGTGCGCAGACCTGGTCAAGGTGATTCAGGGTGACATGTTGCATTTGTCACAGCTRTTGAAGAAAAAACTGMCGATTTCTCTCGCTATCTTTGACTTTCCCTACGGTTCTGCCTATAAAGGTCATGCACGTGACACGGAGCCATTCCCTGAGCATGACATTGTGGATGTGCTACAGAATGTCAAGTAGGTAACCAGCGCAGCACTGTGGACAGTCGCTGGTTTCTCCTCTGTGGACAACAACTTGAAGCCTTTGTGTGTGTCTGTGTTTGTGTCTGTGCGTGTGTGCGTCTGTGTGAGGATTGTGGGGGAGGGGGAGGTTGGTATAGGGCTATAAGCCTTTGTGTGTGTCTGTGTGCGTCTGTGTTTGTGTCTATATTTGTGTCTGTGTTTGTGTATGTGCGTATGTGTGTCTGTGTGAGGGTTGTGGGTATAGGGCTATAAGAAGGAGAAGAAGAAGAAGAAGAAGAAGAAGAAGAAGAAGAAGAAGAAGAAGAAGAAGAAGAAGAAGAAGAAG
>BFEA01000675.1:584739-597832 GCA_003427395.1 Chara braunii | reverse complement strand
ACCCTTGAGCACTACAGGTTTAAATTTACCTTTCTGCCAAACGGGGTCTAAACGGCCCCTGGAGCACGTCCCGACCCACCCTGCACTCCATCCACTGTCCAAAACCGCCGATACTGCCAGCCTACTGCGACTATGCGAACTGAGTACCAGGTTCTTATCTCCTATCTTACATATCTCTAACTTCCCACTTCGTCTACCTTTGCAAGCCAACACTTGCCCACGCACCACGTTTCTGCAGACCATCTGAAATTTCTGCCCAAGCATTGCCTTCCACACCCTTTGCGATACCAATCTGCCTGTATCTGTCTTCTGAGCCTCKACTTGATRAGAGACTTTGTTTCCACGTCCGCCATTCCCCTGTTATGAAAAACTGAGCGGTTCCGATGTTCCCAAATAACCGAGATGAATGACCGAGCGACAGACCTGAACCGCGTACCCTTGTCCTCTAGACAACTGCATCCCATCCGGTAGGAGCCGCAAGAGGACCCAGTCCTTGTCCCATTCCCATGACTGTTGAGAGAAACCATTCCAATGCTCYGRYCACCAGCTGCTCCAGATCCTTCTGGAGGCCGGGCAATCCCACTACAGGTGAGATGTAGACTCGAAGGGCCATGTGCAGCGTCTGGAAGCCAGGTTAATCTCCATCCCTTTGCTAGCTAGCCAGACGGCAGAAGGGGTGACTAGCCAAGACAGGGACCAAAGGATCACACCATACTTCTGGGAGGGGAGCTCCTTCAATTGTTGCCATAACTGATGGACGTTAACAGCCATCTTAACTGCATCTGAGCCCACGAGTGCCTCCTATCTCTGGGTCACCACACCCACTGGGAAGCGCTTAGGAACGATTAATTTTAGTGCAGGCTCATAGTCTCCTAGGGTAAGCGTAGAATCTCCCGCCCCTAAACCTCTCCAGCCCCACGCTCCCGGATCCAATTTCCGGGTGGTGATGGGCAAACTATTTCCGCTCAAACTCACAAATTGAATGTGCTTTTCCTCCTTTTAGGCTTTTCCCATACCTCGGTGACCCTGACTTGCTGTAAACTGCAGCCTAGACCAGGGGCCAGCAGATCTTCATTTAATACCAATGCTAAGGAGTGCGAGGTCAGGTTCCATGCTTGCTAATGTCTTGTGTGGCTGTGCCACCTTCATCATGGCCTGTGAGTTTCCAAACCACAGCATCTTCAGAAATGTACCAAGTGCCAGGGGGGTCGATTCCTTCTGGGCACAATAAGAGTTTCCAATGCTTCGGAATAGCTTGCACAATACGAGTTCTCTTTGTCCTCAATGTGGTCCATTGGCCTGTGATATCGTCCCAGAGGTCCTCAATGTGGTCTCTTGTCCTCGATGTGGAGATTTCCCAGTAGTGTGTGTAGGTCCTCACTGGTGCTCCATTGGCCTGTGATATCGTCCCAGAGGTCCTTGATACGCGGAACCCCCCTTTGAATCCAGCTGTCCCAGAACGATCAGTCATCTCTATGCGCTCTGAGCCGTTGGCCGYTGGAATCCACGATCATCGGGTTACCAAACAGGGGTTGGTTAAGTACTTCCGCTCGAGCGCAAGGTTCCACGCACTGGTTTGGAYGAACTTTCTTCCAGSCAGAAATGATATCGGCCCAGAACTGGGAGCGTACTCTGCGATTTAAAAAGGASTCTAATTGAAGACAGCGCCAAACGTCCTCTCTGCATTTCAGCTTCCATTCTGAAGCTAAGATGTATTCTCCCATTACTACCCAATGATCCGACCCATCGTTGTTACCTGCTTTAGTCACCCACTTGGCTAAGAGAGAGGGCGCAGTTACGACCGTGAGGGTCTGCTACCTCTAGACCTCCCTCTTCTCTTGCACAACAGATCAACTCCTAYGCCACTTTGGATATGAACTTCTCATTCTTGTCCCCACTGGGCTTCCAAATGAATCCTGCTGCTTGTCTACAGATGAAGTTCATCAGTGAAGTTCTCAATAACCTTTCAGTTACCGTTCCTGCATACCAAAGGAGAGAGAACAAGGAGATATTTATTACCATAGCCCTTCCGAATAAAGAGAGATGGGGTGCAGGTCCCCAAGATGTGACCCTAGCTACAACCTTGTTTTGCAGGATTTCTTCCTGAGATCCCTGACAGTTGTCCATTGCAACCAGTACCCCCAAGAACCTTTTCGCCTCACCGTGGTCTATTCTTTTCATTCCCCAATCTTTAACGCCATTGATTGAAGTAGAAACTACACAGACTTCTTCCAGTTAACGGCCGCTTCGGAGAAGAGTGAGTATTCATCAAGCAGTTCCTTGAGTGCATTCAGTGCAGTCTCAGAGTTMTCGCAGATAGCAAACAGGGCGTCAGCGAGAGCCTTAACTTTGCAGTGGGACTGGGAGACCATTAAGCCCACAATTTCAGGTCTACAACGGATATTACAGAGAATCGCCTCGAGTTGCAGCACAAACACTAGTGGTGCCAGGGGGCAACCTTGCCTGAGTGATCGGGTGATGTGAAAGGAATTAAAGAGGAATCCATTTACCATGACAACAACTGTCGAGTGTGTATAGAGCACAGTGACCCAGCGGCAAAAAGAATCGTCGAACCCCATCTTACACAAGGTTGTAAGAAAGAATGCCCAGTTAACCCTATCATATGCTTTCTTCAGATCAAGGAAAAGCACAGATAGGGGTCTATCCTCTTTTTCAATAATTTCCAAAGCCTCAATTGCCGTAGCAATGTTGTCGAAGATAGATCAGCCACAGACGAACGCACCTTGATCCCTTGCTACAAGATCAGCCTGATCAGGTAAGTATCCCTTGCTACAAGATCAGCCTGATCAGGTAAGTACCGACTCAGCCTTCTTGCCAATGTCTTAGCCAACAATTTATAGGACACATTCAATCTTGATATTGGATGTCAAACCGCTAGTACACGGCCCCAGCCTTGCTGAAAACAAAAAGGGCGCCTACGAGATGCCATCTGAAAAAGATGGTGCAGGCGCTCCATGGATAAAATAATCGGTGATCTGCGTCATTTTTCGGATTCTGACAGGAGCCAGCAGACGATAGCTGGATGTACTTGTGCTTTAACACTGGCCCAGGGTCACAATAACGTGACGAGAACAGACCTCGAGCAAAAAGGCTTACTGTCTCCCATGTGCGCCTACTGTGGCAGGTCCTCGCAGCCGGCCAGGGCAACCCTGGAACATTGCCTGCTGGCTTGCCCAATGGTTGCTCAGATATGGAGGTKGTGGGACGCGGCGTTTCACCACCTGGCCGGCTTCCACATCCCCTGGGACACTGGCCTTCTCCTGCTGAACAGAAACCAACACCTGATGAAATTATGGACCCCCTTCGGCACTAACCTCTTTGCCTACATGAGGCTGCAGGTGCTGATGCTGGCCTGGAGAGCTAGGTGCTCCTTTGAGAGAAAGGACCACCAGTTCGGGCTACAACAGGCACAACAGGAGATAGAAGAAGTAATTAGAGCCCGGACCCACGAAGCCTGGAAGGAAATGCAACGACACTACCTYRASGAGAAAGAACCCACGGTCAGACAAGCCCTCCGCGACTCTTATCTCCAAATCTGGCAGGACCCCAACCATACCTTTTSAGAGTTGGATGATGGGCTTCACATACATTGGAACCCCTGGAGAGCAACAGAGTCTGCCTGGAAAAGAAGACCGCTGTGGGACTTCGGTGTCCCATACCTCCCAACCAACTTCGTCTTACTCCCGACCCCTCCGAGCTAACTTCACCTCTGAGTCCACCTATGCTACGATGTGCCCCCCCGCTCCCTTCCCCTCTCCCCCTCCCTTCCCCTTCCCCCCTCATCCGCCTATGATTGACTCGGAGGACAGCAGCAGTGCTGTGGATCATCAGCTACAAAGGGATAAGAGTGAGGCCGGACAGTCACGACACTGGCTGCACGAACAGCTGTACAATCGTGGCTGGCCAAGGCCCAAGAGGAGACAGCATGCCTTCATGTTTGCAGAGACTCAGATGCACCTACGACGAACAGCAGCAGCTTCAGGCCCGGATGACTACACCACTCTGTTGCCCTTCGGGGCTACTTCGGGATCTGGTGCTCACAGCAGGCAAAGTATTAAATGTCTGTGCTTAGAAGTTAGATCAACRGTCTGGCAGTGTCATCTGCTGAGCTGCTGCTCGAAAGCTGTAGACTGGGTCTCAGCTGCCGCAAAGTATTCAATATCTGAGTTTGGAAGTTAGATCAACGGTCTGGMTGTGTCATTTTCTGAGCTACTGCTCGAAAGCTGTAGATGGGATCTCCGTTGCCCACGGCGGCRTAGCATATCAAACAACTCTATCCAATTTGTCTGTACAAACATTCATTGCAACATTGGGGACGCTGGACCCGTTTTCCAGCAGGTGCCGCTCCCCACCAATAGATGGATCCCCTGAGGAATGCTAGGGGTGTCTGCTCTTACCTGTTTATTAAATAATCAAAAAAAAAAAAACAAAAAAAACAAAAAAAAAAAAAAACAACAACAACAACAACAACTGTTATGCAAAACAAGTTCCGGGCTACAGGTCCTCCCTTCGCATCAGATTCTCAGGTAGAATACAAACCTGAGGACTTAGTTAGGGACAAGCATAGGGAACCGAAAAAACGTGTGTCTACAAGAAACCAGGCGCGRGTTTGAAAAGAGCAATGAAAGTACCGCGCCCGTGGTGTCAGGCCGGGTGTCATATTTACAGGGGTCGGCCATGGTGTCAGATGGGGAAAGGAAACAAAAAAGGGACAACTACGAGGGTGTTACAAAAATGAGTTATAATTGCACTATGGGTCAAGATACAGTTTCAAATCGCAGTTTGGGCAATGTATACAACCCAGCTTTCTGGCCAGGTAGGGTGCCCGAAGTGCACTTGCAGACTGCATCTTGCCCCATAGTGCAATTATAACTCTTTTTTGTGATTCTACTGAAGTTACCCCTTTCCGACCGAAATTGCCGTTTCGAAGTCGGCGCCTGATTTCTTTGCCGGTACGTGTTTTTTGTTTTCCCTTCACGAACTCAAAACCTACCGCGTCCGCAGCTGTTTCAAAAAGAAAAAATAAATAAGTAAGTTTTGGATAAGAGTGTTTGCCACCCTCCAGAGGAACAGCAAAACTGAGCAAAGATCACTATGACATTGGCTTGTCAGAACCCTACTTTCTTTATCTTCATGATATTTCCTTTGCCAGAGCCATACACAGAATTTTTCACGGTGACAAGTGTGCAGCCTGTGCATCAGACATTGTCATGATGATTTTCTCACAGCCTCTCCTCTTCAGAAAGGATGCGAATTCCGGTCACTGTGTAGAACGCCTGCCATACGAAAAAAAGTAAGTAACATCAGTAACCATTAATTCACTCTTATTTCTTCATAGGGTTTCTGGTACAATGGAACGTTTTTCTCATTTCAAGGTGAGAGTTTTCAAGACATAAAGGATCTCAGAATGTATAGAAGTATGGCTTCGGCTCCTTCTCTTCCTTTTYCTTCGTCCGTTTTTTCCTTTTCCAAAATTGTACACTACCACGTCGCCAAYTTCACTATTGCAATGGTGGTGAGACCCACCCCCAAGGGCATGGTCATACCACCYGCCAAACGGTGGAACAGATAGATACTGTGCACGTYGCCAACCGGTGCGACCCACCCCCAATGTCACGGTCCCACCCRCCAAAGGGAGGGAATATTAGATAGAACACAGGAAAGAGAGTGACRGTTCGTGGCGCTTTCCTCCCATGGATTTGATGCTCATTGGTCGCCAATGGATATATTTTYTTTGTTGCCTTCTTGTTGTTTATTAGAAGGTTTATGGCCTCCATTCCAAGCAAGATCCAACGAGGGGAGCATTTGGTGTTTTTCCTTCCCTTTGCCTCGGGGGTTTTATTTTTTCTTTTTTGTGATGATTTTATCTTTTTCCTGATAATTTCTCTGGAATGTTTTTCCTTTTTTGTGAAATCCGTGATGTGTTTGCCGGTTTTTTTTTTTTTTTCTCTCCTTTTTTTTCCATTTCCCCCCCCCGAAATTGCACTTTTATTAACAGGGCCCAGTTCCCAAGGCAATTTCATACTCAAGATAGTCTACAACAGGGACAAGGGTTGTCCTACCCCACCAGGAGCCCAGAGCCCCGTCCTTGTATACTCAGTCGCCACACTCTTTACCCAAACGCGGCACAAGTCCCTGCCATGAAAGCCATCTCTACTTCCATCTACAACCATCCTAGCAAACAAACAGATCTAACGACCACAGAAGAAAGTAGATATTAGACCYMTATCCCACTACAAAAACAGTACCTGTTCCCCCTACCCAATCTCCACGCTCTTTACCCTAAGAAAAACACCACCTCTACCACAAAATCAATCTCTATTCCCACCAACTACCAACCAACACACACTCGTGGCACTAAGCACAACGTGCCCGGAAAAGCGAAGACTCCTCACAGCTCCCATCACGGGTATCGAAATATTTCCACATCATTACCCCACTGTGAACCAGACGCCGGCGACAGAACAAAATTATTAGGGTCACCCACCTATCTTAATTCCACCGCGTTCAGAGTTCAGAGTTCAAACCCAACATCCTAGGAAATACCACCTGCACCCATCGCCCACCGAGCGTCGAACTCAGCAGTAGCAACAGAGTAAAATAGGGTTGGCGACCTATGAAATCAGAAGCCAATTTGTCCGCGCAAGGTATATTCAACCAACTGCCAAAAACATCGAACCAAGAACAGTCATGCTAATGACCAAAACTCCGGGGAGCGATAAAAAGGACAGCGGCCATAGAAAGGACACACAGCGGCACACATCGAAAGGGGAATCCTAGCATAAAAAATACAAGAGAAAATCCTACCGAGCCTAGTATAAACTAAGGGCCAGATCCCACAGGCAAAGAGGATTCAAATAATTGTCTGAATCAGGACATGTTCCTGGCAGAGATGCAGAATTTAAAGCAGATCAATTACAGTTCTTTGCACATCTCCACAAACACTTCCAGATTCAGACACTTCTTTCAATCGTTTTTGTCAGTGGGATCTCGCCCTAAGACAGCAAATAGAAAAAAAAACAAAAGGGAAATTCTACAAAACACACAAACCAAAAAGAAGGAAATCGCACACAAGTCCTACAAAACACCGACACGTACAAAACATGCAAGCGGACGCCGTCCGGGCGGTTCCGCACGTGCGGCAGACCGCCGGACCGGACCAGCGCGGCGCACGAAGGTGCGCCCGACGACCAGTTACGCCCCACCCCCCAAAAACAAAACAAAAAATGCCCCCGTCCGGTCCGGTCCGGGTCCGTGTGGTCCGGGGGGAGGGTGCCGCACGCGGCAAAGCGGACCGGACCGGACGCTCGTCCGGTCCGTCTGCTTGCAATATGGGTACAAAATCCTAAAATAAGAAATTATAATGAAAACACAGAYARAAAAAATCAAAACACTACACTCCAATTCGAAGACTGTAGTCGACGAAACAGGCAATTTCGAAAATTCCCTAAAACCAGTCTACAGAATAGACAATTACAAAGATATCCCTAAAACTAGCTACGAAACAAAAACTTAAGAAAGATATCCCTAGAGGCTAGAACTACAACTAGTCCTCAAACAATGCATACCAAACCCACTGCGTTCCTTCCAAGAGGATCTTCGATCTTCAACTGTAGACAAAACATCTCCAACCAGCATACGGTTACCTCGAATAGAASCTCACTAGAGCAATCCTCTGCAGGCTCCTYCAGCTCCACACGGCAAATTAGCGCCTAAGCCGGCAATCCCGCAAGTCAGCGCCTAAGACGGCATCTTCAACAGCTTCAACACCATAGTCTACATAACTAAAATCAAACGGGCATCAGCACGCTGATCAAGTTTCATACGTCTTTTTTTGAAGTTTTGGAAAGGTTTTCTTTTGGGAGCATCCTTGAGTTTTTGTTTTGCTAGGTTTTTTGTAGTTCTTTTTCACAAGGGACAGGCTCCCTGCTTGCTGSATGCACTCGGAGGCCCTGCCAGCCCCTGAAACTGAAAACTCTATCTCAGTTTGTACGTTTGCCTTAGGCACTAGGCCCTAATAATAAAGGGATTCAAAAAAACAAAAAACAAATCCATCCACCCCCACCCCCACCCCCAACTTACTAGTTGCCCGAGACTCCCTTTATTAGAAAAAAAAAAAAAAAAAAAAAAAAAAAAAAAAAAAAACAAGCTCCATCTATTGGTGGGGAGCCTTGTGGCCTGGACATGCAATGCTTGAGTAGCGGCAAGCACATGGCACTGCCTTCTTTCCTGCTTGTTTGTCAGCAACATGCCATGTTACGCCAATGTTTTCAAGACTCTGAGGTCTGATGGAGAGTATGTCTCCACCGCTGGGACTATCCCCGACGCCATCACCCACCACATTCTCTCCATTCTTACCCCCACGTAATTATACTGGATACACTCTCGCTGAAACCCCCGCTTGGACCTCCCTCACCTTTGCCAGATGTGGAACAGATGCATTCCACCAGATGATGAATGCTTCATGGTGGTTCGTGCCACCCGAGCTCACAAAATCTTTACAATGTGTCTCGCCAGCAGCCACAAAGTGGGAGAAAGCACATACGCGGAATCTCTAGAATGTGTCTCGCCAGCAGCCACAAAGTGGGAGAAAGGACATACTGTCAGCAGCCGGGGAACATACTCGCCGGCAGAGGCACTCACATGAACCACCGGCAGTGCACTATACTGAACCGTTATCACCACCAGGGTGAGCAGTTGCGGACAAAGACCAGACAAATAGAGGTAAAGAATGCATGGTCATTCTAGGCCCGCGCATGCTAAAAATAGTCGTAATGAAATTGATAGCACCTAACATTGAGGAAACACCCGATAAATGAAGACTAAAAATAGCCACATACACAACTCCTCCAGAATGACTGGTCATACCCCTCAAAGGTGGGTAGACCATCCACCCGATACCAGCACCCACTTCCACTAAAGCAGAACTTAGGGCATCGTTAGACACTCCTCGGGGACACGATTCCAAGGATTTTGTCGTCGTTACACCTGTCCTTGGAGATCATGAAGTTCGAAGTAAAAATGTGGAAACATTCCGAGGACAAATCCTTGGGCACCAAGGATTTCCCAGCCAATTTCGCCCTCGGCTCCATGGTCACTTGGAGCCAAAGGATCAGTGTTTCAAGGAGAGGAGAGGGCATGCATGTCGTCGTACATTACAGCCACGAATCTGGATCGTAGTTGCACTCTATTGGCTGAAAGCCTGAAGCACAACCTTCTTTTTTTTCTTTTACCTGAGGCTGAGATCGTTCTTAGGACTAGTGCTCCGAGGACAGAAGTCCTAAAGCCAACGCTCCGAGGATAGGTGGAACGCCGCCGCCAAAATTCCAAAATTTCCCCAAGGATTCGTCCTCAGAGCCCGAGGACAGCCTGAGGAGTGTCTAACGACGCCCTTAGAAGAAGTCATAATGGTGGTAGTAATAACCAAAAACTGATATTGTTTTATCGTGGAAAAGTAATATTGTTTTATCGTGGAAAAAAGGGTGTATCTTGTGTGACTCTGTAACCCTAGCATAGGGGGGTATGAGATCAGCCGAGTTCTGGTACGAGGACTAAACACTCGGACCCAGCGTCTTTTCGCTTGTTGAAGGGGAGGTGTAAATAGTGCGAGGTTTCAGTTAGGATCTTCTGTTTCCAGGATTGGACCGTGGTTGGGTAGACCATAGGCAGTTTTTTCTGAGTATTTCCGAAAAAAGAGGTGCGTGGGAGAACTAGATGGTGGGATATCAAGCGTCCTACTAGCGAGGGGGCTAGCTCGTAGGATGGAAATAGAGCACAGCAGCAGCGGAGATGGTGGCTCTGCTGCAGTAAGTCTTGCCGGAGTAAGGTAAAAGAGGATGGATGGGGGGTTCTGAGTCATTTTCTGATTTTCGCCTATTTCTGAAGCTTGTCGTAGAAATTTTCTAACTAGCCCCAATTTTCTTAAGCCAAAAGCCAGGTAATGGCCCCGGTATCTCAAATTTTCAAAATTCCCTGTAAATTTTCACATGGGACGCTGGGCCCGGTTCCCAGCACGTGCTGCTCCCCACAAATAGATTGGAGCCTTGTTCCTATTAACAAAAAAAAAAAAAAAAAAAAAAAAAAAAAAAATTAAAAAAAAAAAAAAAAAAAAAAAAAAAAAAAAAGGGGGCGTATCAGATGCTGTGACTGGACAACCAGTTTTCATCCGTACCTATAAGAGCAGGCATTACCATACTAAAGAGTAGGATAAGATGAGAATGAAAGATAAGTACGTTGCAACAGGTAAACACCATGATTACTTTGAATCAGGCCATCGTTCATATCCAGTTAAACTTGCTCAATGCCACGCTGTGCGGACCCTCCTGATGTCAAGATCGCATGTAATGAGCATTATCACAAGGACTATTGAGGGTACAGCCCCTGGAAGCTAGAGTTTTCATACATATGATGACAATCAACATCCTACTCGTGTCCTACACCGCAGCATGTTATGCGCTTTTAACAAAAAAAAAAAGGGCAACGGCCTTGAGATATTATTATTGAGCTGACCGGCCCCAAGCATTTCATTAGTAGTTGGTTTTACTTGTCAAGTTCCATCATCTGGATTTGAACACAGGTCTGTATTTCAACAGTTCATCAGTGTACCCACTGAGCTAGGCTGTTATGTGCTAGTTGCAACAGGGGTCGGAATGGCGGCGCCTGTAGAATTGTGATCCCCGTCCATCTATGTTCCCAGCACGTGGGAGCCTCATTGCCTGTGTAACATCTGTATCACGGAGTCATCCGATGCAGCAATGCCAGCAACTGCAACTGCGAGAATCGGATGCGTTGCTTCCGCATTCCACACCCGAACTAGGTGGCGATTTACGATAGGCAACGCCTGCTCCTCAAGTCGAACTCGTTTTTCTCCGCAACCCAACCCCTGACAGGCCGCTTGTGTCAGTCTCTAGCAGTCTGCTCCACAGATTAGTAGTGAGAATCCTGTGATGTTTCTCTTTCCCCCGTTCTCCTCGTCTCTCCTCTCCTCCTCTTTCCTCTCCTCTCCTCTCCTGCTCTTATTTTCCCATCCTCTCCCACCCCATTCCCTCCTCCCTCCCCTCGTGCTGAGCTACTAATCACATAGATGTGAGATCCAGATGTGCTGGAAAGTGAACGGGTGTGTACACATTCCGCCTCTCCTCCTCTCTCCCCCCCTTCCTCTCCCACCTCGTTGAATTTCACTCCTCCCACGCCTCGTGCTGACCTACTAAGCACATAGAACTGAGCATAACAAGATCCAGATGTGCTGGAAAGCGAACAGGCTCAAGTACACGATGAGTGCACGTTGCACCTCTCAGACTACAAAAATTCAACATCCCTGTCATCAAAACATCACGACTATGGATAGCTGACAGATCAGTGGGTAGAGTGGTTGCAAATGCACATTGTGATCTGAGGTTCCGGGTTCGAAACTCCACCGCCTCGTGCATAAGGTGCGGATGGGCGTTGACCAACGCATGGCCATTCAAGTTCACACACTGCACGCGCATAAAGCCGGGGGCTCTGACTGTGCACAGGGGCTATTAACACCAGGTCTGAACTGGGGATCCAACCACCAGGTGCCCATCAGATGCTGACCCCCAACCGTGCAGTTCCTTGGGCCTCGGAACAGCAGCGTGCAGCTCCATGGGGTAGACGACTCAGGGAGGGGCAGGCTCAGTGGGAATGCGTCATTGAAGGAGTGTGGGGTTCCCCCTCTTCCTAGCAGGAGTCACGCTTATACCCTCAGCACCCAGCGACTGTGGTGCCACAGCATCCGGCGACCGTGGTGCCACAAGGCTGGGTGCCTCGGGGATACAGGACCCTGAGCTCAGGCGGGGCAAACCCCGGCGCAGCGCTCCAGGTAGCACCTGTCCCTGGGCGAAACTCCCAGGTCTGTGCGGTCAAGGTTCTGTGCTCCACTTTGAGTGACCTCTGTGTGTCGGTCGGTCCGCCTGATAGTCAGGCTGGCTGAACACTGTCTCTGCGGACTCCTGCCAGCTCTCCGCCCTCCCTAACATCCCCAAAACTCCTACAACCCTTAGAGAAGAAAACATCACATTACCAAACATTACAATCATTTAAAATTCACGATATATATCCAGCGGCCTAGCTCAGTTGGTAAGGCACGCAAGTGGCATTCAGGAGGTCTTGGGTTCAATCCCCATTGGCCTCATGTGCCTCCCTGAGCATGCTTGGCGCCCACCACCTAGAGATAGTCCGTTGGTCCCCCCAATTGGCATTAAAAAGCAGTCTCTGCTGATGTTCATAGGGGGAGGGGTAATCAGGGAGGCACAGCGACTGGCCACTCAGATGATGCTCGGTCCCTCTGCCACTGGCTGTCCCCTGGCCGGTGTCCCCCCGTTGGGGGTTCCCTGAAGGCTATCAGGCCACCCTAAGGCTATCAGGCCACCGTTGTCAGATTAGACACAAGATTGAATTTACCTGGGCTGGTTAGTCGATGATAATACCTCAAGGCCATCGCCCTTTTTAAAAAAATAAAATAAAAAAATTCATGATATAACTTGATAGCAGATTGCAAGGTAAAGCTTTTTCAATTTTGAATGTACTCTAGCCCACAACTGCCCACACCTGCCCACAAGAAACTAAGTCCCTGTTTGTGTGAGAGAGTGAATATGGAGAGGCGAACACCACGCATCAACATGTGTGAGAAAGACAACTATGTGGGAGGCAGAGCACAACGCATGGCAAATAGTGGACACACACACACACACCACGCATCAACATGTGTGAGAAAGACAGAACTATGTGGGAGGCAGAGCACAACGCATGGCAAATAGTGGACACACACACACACACACACACACACACACACACACATTATTGTCTGCACAAAGTGTGTTCAGGTGAGTGTATGTTTGTGCCGTCATGGCCGTCCTCATCGTCGTCTCCATCGCCCGATGTGTGCATGAGACTGTGTGCACCTTGATGCCATGCATGGATCGGGTGTCTGTGTTTCTTTGTGTACGTGTGTCATTGTTCTCATAAACTCATTGTCACTGTTCGTGGTGTCGTTACCCCGCGCTTGTAAGAGAGAGAGAGAGAGAGAGAGAGAGAGAGAGAGAGAGAGAGA
>BFEA01000675.1:546005-566804 GCA_003427395.1 Chara braunii | reverse complement strand
CTCTCTCTCTCTCTCTCTCTCTCTCTCTCTCTCTCTCTCTCTCTCTCTCTCTCTCTCTCTCTCTCTCTCTCTCTCTCTTGCGCGCGCGCGCGTATTAGCTCTTAGTCTCATTGATTTAGCTACCTTGGGGCTGCGTTCCCTGCGCCCACGCGGTAGACAATCGAGAAAAGTGGACCGGCACGGTTTCAATTTTGAAAAAGGACTGTGGCTTCCTCGGCCTCCTACGTGCAGCTACCGGTCTTACGCGGTCCTGGACCAAAACCGGTGCGGTCCCACGGACAGCTACCGGTCCTGGAGTTTCAAATAAGATGCCACCACCCCCTAAACTGCCATGCCTTGTTTTTACAGCCTTCCAACGACCATATAACGAACGATGACGAAAAATGTTCTCACGGGGGGAAAGCGCACCCCTGACGGGCTGCGAACATAAACAATAGTGCACCTGTTCGCAGCCTATCCGGATTGCCTTTACACCCCTGAGTCAATTTCATAGTAGTTCATTCATTCTACCGGTCGTCCATTGGGGTCCACCCTCATCAGGTAGGTTTCCGAGGGAGTGGATGCAGCATTGTTGTGGTGCAGTCTTCATGTCCGTACTCACAATAACGCGTTCCATTTGTTTTCGGTGGTGTTGCAACTTGGTAAGGAGGCTCTTTGCCATCCGAGTGGCGGCATGGAGTTGGGGCGCAGGTGGCCTTGGCGCTGCTTTGGCTGCTTGCCATCTGTGAAGGTGGAGTCTTGTGGGATGTGTCATGCTTCCACGACCTGCCCCGCGAGGTTGGGCCTTATTATCCGCCCAACTTGTTGGAATGTGCACCTTACCCTGTCGTGTGCCTTTTTTTTTTAATCTCGGTATCATGCACATCGTGACAAATCGTGTCGTGTTGTAGTGTGACGAACTACATTCTGAAACGCGCGACTTCCTGCGCGGCGGTATTTCGGGGGTTGAATGGGAGGGACCAAGTTGAACCCAATTGCATAAATGCCCTTGTCTTTTTTTGAAAGAGCTTGGTCCCATGGCGGTTGGTAGTTGGGGTGCGCCTTAGCGAGCGCGGAAAATAACTGTTGTCGTAACTTCTTTCTTGTTCTGCTAATATTGGGATGAAAACTTAGGCACGATCATCGAGCAAGAGAAATCTTTTTGAATTTTCGAATACGGGGAATATGGGAATTATGACTTTAAATTGGATGAGGAATTAAGGACATCGTAATGTCTCACAAATTTTCGCTGCTGTAATTGCACGATGCTCCTTACTCGTGCGCACATTGCTTCACCCTGTTTTGCGCTCTGCTCCCTCCGCACCTAAGTTATAATCCCAACTGTAATCTCTTCTTGCTCCTTCTTGACGAGCGCAGATATAACTGTAATCCTCTCCCTCTTGATTTCCTTTTGTGCTAAAACCTGTGCCTTTTTTCCGTCTATCTCATTGGTCGAGAACATGCATGATTGAATCGATGCGTGGAGAGTGGCTACGTCCCCCACGTCAGGGCTCAATCATGCACCTGTAGGCACTCCCTTCTTCTTTCTTCCTCCCGCTTCAGCATAATCCGAAATTATCTCGAGCAAATACCGAATGATATAAATTGTGCTGACGCGCCTAATTCGCTCTCTAATGTACACTTGGGAGTTGGCGTGGTTGAGAGGATCAACTAACGAGCAGAGACAGAACGGTGGGTAGGGAGTTGGGCAATCCGACGAGTTGGTGCTGGGTATGCGGGGTTGACGTATGACCGCAGAGGAATGTGGCACACGGGCGAACCTGGTTTGCATGCTCGAACTAAGCGGGATGACAACTTCAGATTGTTGGTAGGTGCGAGGCAACAGACTGCCCGCATCGTGAGAACTTAAAGAGAGAGAGAGAAAGAGAGAGAGAGAGAGAGAGAGAGAGAGAGAGAGAGAGAGAGAGAGAGAGAGAGAGAGAGNCGAACTAAGCGGGATGACAACTTCAGATTGTTGGTAGGTGCGAGGCAACAGACTGCCCGCATCGTGAGAACTTAAAGAGAGAGAGAGAAAGAGAGGGAGAGAGAGAGAGAGAGAGAGAGAGAGAGAGAGAGAGAGAGAGAGAGAGAGAGAGCGGTGTGTTGAAGTGGTGTTATCTCTTCGCATCCTCTGTATAATTTTGATTTCTGACTTCTGCCCTCTTTGTTTGCGACACTCTCAGGTTTTCTTTTCTCCGATCGATGTATGACTTATTTTCCTCTCCCCCATTTCTCCCTTTTCACTGCGGAATGTAAGAGAATTGCCAAGATTGATTGATTATTTGAATAACTTGAAAGCATGGAGGGGTGTCGATCGTCGAGCCAAGAGATTATGGTGCGTATGGAATAGGCATCTTGTTAATGTATGGAAGGATGTATTCAACTCGACCCTTTTGAACGTCCATGTTTCAGTGATGTAACATCGATCGTCTGTCCATTTTTGTGTTAAACCTATAGAAGTTGTTTCCCTGAATAAACCCGAGCCAGGATAGATGCATGCATAGCGGGTTGTTTACAGTCTGTTCCCGTGCCTACGTAGGGGTTGGATCTCCCTCATGCATGATCCACACGCGATTGACATCTGATTCATAGAAATATTATTCCCTCTCTTTTTCCTTCTACCCATAAGTTGATGAATGTTGCATCGAATCACTGTCTGATTTGCACTAAGTATGCGGGTATCGTCTGTTCATAGTAGTACTAGGAGTAGATAAATGTCGGTGTAACAAATTGGTTCAAATTCTGTTGAAAACAAATCATGTGCACGCACATAAACGAATGATCACCAGGACGACAGTCATCACGTATACGCGTGTCTGCATCATTTGTCCTCAACCTGATTGCTCTTGGTACATATGAATGAATGGGTTATTAATCTTTTTTGCCAAATGAATGTCGGCGTTCCATTCTAGATCACCAACCCTGCTTGTTTAAGGGACCCCAAGTATCTAGAATACTGGGAAAATAAATAACTCTTTCGCCGATCGAACTTAAGGCTCCTCGTTTATCCTTGTCAAACTTAGAACGATCGTCGGTGTGCCAGGGACTTCCGGAGGGCCATCGGACGAAATTTCCGAATCGCGGATTACCTTGACAACCCACTATTACTACATAACACAAGAATGAGTTGCCAAAGAAACCAACTTCGCTCCATTCTATCTCCTTCTCCCTTATCATAATCTAGCGGTCGTCCTTTGGGAGTCGATAACCCTCTATTGGCCCCGAAGGCCATGCTCTGAGTGCCAACAGTACTACACCTATCGAGCCGCGGGATTTGTCAGACGAACCCGTTCCGAAGCTGAGCGCCGAGAACACAGTCTCCGACCGAGGCTGTCCACATCAGATTCCGAGATCTGCAAAAATTGTCGATGACAAGTGTTTACACAGAGAAACACCCACAATGTTCCTTCCGTGCACAGAGTACGAACCCGCCTCAGGCAACGGGGCCGGAGAAACTACCCGTCCGACTTTCTGAAAAGCACAACAAAAAATTTGGTCCTACTCTGAACCACTTGCATTCCTGTCTTTGAAACTTGGCACCAGAGATCTCAGTTCCGGCCTGGGACTCCACCCCCACTTTTCTAAAATAACAGTAATTTCGTCAAAACGGACATATTATATTTTTTGAACGAAATTAAAATTGAGTTTTAGGGTTGAAATCCAGTCCAAATTTTTGGCTCCTGAGGGTCCGGCGTTCCTAGAATGCCGGACCCCCTAGATGTATCTGGTCACAGCTTGAGACTAGATACATCTAGGGAGTCCGGCGTTCTAGGAAAGCCGGACCCCCAGGAGCCAAAAATTTGGACCGGATTTCAGCCCAAAAACTCAATAATTATTTTAATTTCGTTAAAAAAATATAATATGTTTGTTTTGACGAAATGACTGTTAAATCCTTGGCACACCCCTCTTACACACTTCCGGGCCCACACCGACTCCGAAGCAGAAAGTCGTGTTGGGTGTGAGGTTGGGCATCACATAGTTCCATGATAATTGGAGGGTGGTAAATTTGTTGGGGGGGGCAATTCATGGGGAACGGGCAATTGTTGCTTGCAGAGGAGCGGTAGCTGCTTGTAGGAGGCCGAGGAGGCCGTGGTCCTTGAATTGAACATTTCGAAATCGAAATTTCATGGGTCCACATTTCTCGAATCGAAAGGCATTTCGAATAGACCGTGTACATGTTATATTCGAATATAACATTATCTTTTTTTTTTTTTTCGACGTTAGCGCCTACCCTTGTGCTCCCTGCTACTAACATGCTGCAAGTCTCTCACTCTCTCTCTCTCTCTCACACACACACACACACACACACACACACANCACACACACACACACACACACACACACACACACACACACACACACACACACACACACACACACACACACACACACACACAAAATCAATTATATGCCAGTTAGTATTTTCGCACGTTGTCTCTTCTCTCTGATTTTTCTCTAAGTATTTTTGTTCGCCCAACTGAGCACCCTTAAGTAGTGCCAAAGAGTCGGTGGTTCTTCGTTTGGAGTGCCTACTGCATTCTTAGGGGGGCTGCTCGGTTCGGGATGTGTATGTTGCTTGTGGGTGATGACGGATGCTCGTCGGAGTGTCTCCCTGGCTCAGTGGGTGGTGGGAACCAACAATATGCGGGGTTCAATGGTGATGCGAGTAGGTCATGTGCCGCTTTGCTTCGTGTTGGATGTGTGGACGTCCTCGTCTGCACTCCGTCGCTTCCCTGCTGCCAGTCCCGCAGCCAACAGTCTGCGAGGTTCAATCGTGATGTGAGTAGGTCATGTGCCGCTTTGCTCTGTGTTGGATGTGTGGATGTCCTCGCCTGCACTCTGTCGCTGCCCTGCTGCCAGTCCCGCTTGCTTCACATGTGGTTCTTTGTAGGTTGATGCGTTTTCTGTGCGGTGTGGCCGTGCTATTGGTATTGCCCTACGGTTCACTGCTCCGCTGCCTTGCTGCCCTTTTGCTTGTCGTTCCCTCCGTGTTTGTTGCTTGCGGGCCTTGTTGGATGGCTGCCTTGTTGCCGATGCCTTGTGCTTTGGTCTACGGTTGTCGAGCTGCTGGTCCGCTCACCCCGTCGTCCCTTGTAGTCTGGCTGCCTTGTTTGTGTTGTCTTGTGCTTCACGACATGGTTGTCGTGCTGCATGTCTTGTGTGCCATGTCATTCATTTTTGGAGTTGTGCAGCCGTGTTGCCTCTACTGCGTTGCGTGATGCTTCACAAGGTTGCTGCCCGCTGTTATGTTCTCCTTAGGGACAGTCTGCCTTCGACAAGGGTCAAAGGGTTCATGACCCAAACCATCAAATACGGGGATTCCACAAAATTGTCGAGGGTTCAACCTCCTGATAAGTTAGTGCAACTCCGCCGAAACAATCTTGTTATCATCAATTTTTATTATTTTTTTTCAGTTTTGCTTCTTTTGGGGACTTCGCTTTTTATGGTTTGCCTATTTGGTGTGCTGGCATGTTGTCTGCTCTCCCGCCGCCTATTTTTCATCCTGGTCTTGGCATTTTTTAGCGAGTGTGTGGTCTGCCCTCCCGCCTCCCCCATGCTCTCCATCCTATGTGGGACTATAAAAAAGTTGGTCATCATAAGCTGCGGATGTACTATGAGGTAGCTTCAGAGAAGGAAAGTGGCAGCAGAGAGCGTCGGCTTGGACATGACCAGGGCCTAGTGTACCAATGTGGTCGTGGGGTGCATGGCAAGGATTGGGATCTGATTTTTACACACACACACACACACACACACACACACACACATACACACACACACACACTCTTCTTTTTAGCTTTTTACCAAAACGTTCCACTTCAGCCCACTAGAGGAGGTGATATGAGCATCGCCCTATAGTGGACTTGCGGCAAAATGCCCCTGTTTACTAGAGGGGAGAAGCGGCTGCTGGAAACCAGCTTTAGTGTCCCATGAACATTGTGAATGCACCATTCGGGACCTACCCCCTCACACACTCTTGGAGTTGTGTATAGACATGGTGGAGGTTTTCGTCGGGGAACCTGCATCAGAGGCTGTCTCAGGGGGTGGGTCTGGCACCTGCATGGAAATACTGTCAGAGTAGAACAGTCCAGAGTAGCTCTCATTGATGATACATGGCAGTTCGAGCGCTATGGGTAAACAAACGTGTGGGGATTGGTCAGCTAAAATGTCATCATGGACTTCCGCCATTCCATCGCCCAATAATTGGTCCTCTGCTCAACTACCATTGTGTGCTCTGAAACCCTCCTGGAAAATGCACATCCTTTGCACTACCGCTCCCGTCCTACGGACAATTGGTAAACCCACATCAAAAAAACCTGCTGCGGGTGTATGTATGCTACCTCAAAGGGCTGGAAGATAAGAATTGAACTCAAAAGCTATTGATACCTCAAGGCCGTCGTTCTGGGCCAGTTAGTTGGTTCGGTATCCGTACTATCCGAGTCTCAAGGCTGTTGCCCTCCACCAGTACTTTCGAGCCTCTTTTGCCCAACTTGAAAGCAGATTGCCATGCTTTGTCAAACGGGCATTTTCGTTGAAAAGATGCGGGTGTGAAATAGGTTTCTTGTTGAAAGGGCACAACCTCGAAATATATATTGTTTGCCAGCCTTTCCAATTCTGTAAGTTGGCTTCCACGTTGGAACACAATAGCTGGCAAAAGTACTACCCTTGATACCCCTTGAAGGTGTAGCCCCTGTGGCATGTTCGTTTCGACCTTGTTTTTTATTCCCTTTTCCTTCAAAGGGCAACAACCCTGACCTGCGATGATCCGACTGTAATTCAGGGTCTTTTTCTTTTTTTTCTTCAGAAAACTCCACCCACCCTTCCTCTTGTCAATTTCCCTGGTGCACCCCTAACCCCCTGTCCTACCCTAGTGTTAACCACCCAGGATCACCCATCACCATCTTGGCGGGGTGACCTAACCCAGACGGTGGTTGCAGGCACCCTCGTTGAGCGGGAAACCTTGCTCAACCCTTATTTAAGCAGAGTTACACAAACCCGTCGTACGGGCTTGTACGGGTACTTCGAGAGCTAGGTACGAACACGAGGGGGTGCAGAGTGTCCCCCAAACTAGAACGGGGTACCCAATAGATTCTTTAGCATGCAGCATGCACCAGGTTCTTTTATTGGGCCGGCAGCGCTGCGGCCCCGGTAGCGCAGCGCCACCGGGTCCGTTTTGGTTCGGTAATGACGAACAGGGCCGCAGAAAGGAAAAACTTTGTCGTGAAACTGTTTCCTATCAACCAGGCTACCAAGTACACTATCACTAACGTGTCATAAGTTAGACCTTGGTTGGGACCAAGCCATTGGACACTACATGTGTGAGCAAGCGAGCCGTAAGGAAGACGGTGATGGTGGAGCGCGAGGATTGCGGCGGCGTAATTCGGTTTTCCTCCCCCCCTCTTCAACCTGCTACTTTATGTTGCTGACGGGCGTTTCTTCCGAAGACCTGAACTCCCTATGGTGACTCATCGGTGGGTTCGACGAGGTGTGGCCATACCATCCATCGCATCGTTTTGTAAAGGATGGCCGGAAGGGCCTTCGCGCTGCTGGCCTTTACATCTTGGAGTAAGGGGCAGTTGATGCCTTTGTAGCTAGCAGATGGGGAGAGTCTGGTGTCTCTCTCTCCAGGGTGGTGGGGTTGGGTTCGAGTGTAGGAAGGAGGGTTGAGGAGGGGGTTGAGGAAGTTTTTTCCGTATGGTAATCCTCAGGTTCCATGCTGTAAAGTTACTCAAGTGAAACAGTATCATTTTGTAGTGTGTTCTTTATGGGACCTCTGGATTCTTCATGACGATATGATGAAACATCTTGTGATAAGGAAACGATGAGGATTGTGGAGGGTTGTTGACGGAGATAGGCGGCGAAAGGAATGAATACGAGCAACATGCCGTATCTTACCATTCAAGCGGAACTTTGTATTCATGGTTTGTGGGTTGAGACACATGGCCTTCATCGCCAAGGGGAGCATGTAGTACTAGAATCCTATCCATGGGAAGAGGAACATTCCCTCACGACTTTCTTCTTACCCTCCCTCCCCTGATTTCTCTGGTTCGTGCCTCAGATGCCTAATCGTGGTTGCATGTAAAAGCCTTGTTTGATCTCCTATATCAGTTTTTGAATTTGATCCTCGTAACCATTTTCTGGATCACTCCTTATTCTTGATTTTGGAAATCGGAATTCAGTTCCAGTACGTCTGAAATCCGTGCACCGATTTCCTACCCCTGATATCAATCACATATCAACCATAAATTCGAGTGTGTTTTCCTAATTTCATCTCCTAACTAAATTCATCACCCTAACTGGATTATTCCGTGATTCTCAAACCATGGTTTGGGAATCAGATTCGAAAATCCCTTTGGATATCAAAATATAAAAGTTATTGCATATGTCTAACTCTTAATTTGAAAATTGTTTTCCTATTTTGAAAATCGAAATACTTTGTATTTTGTTTTTTATATTTTTCAGTCTCTTGATACTGATACTCATAAATCAGATTTCAAATTCTAATCTCTAGAACTTGATTCTCAATGGCGACTCTAAATCAGTTTTAAAATTCGGATTGCATGAAGTTTACCTCCCCTCATGAGTTAGTTTTGGTTTGGGGCAGGCAAGTGGAGGTTCTGATCAGTATCTGAGGTTTGGGTAGGGCTGACAAGTTTCATATGGTGAATCACTTTCGTTTTTCTTCTGCGAACTATGTGGTGGAGGAGGTCGGCTTGTCGCAAAAGGAAGTCGAGGGTTGTCTGTTTTCACTTTTCTTCATCTCGCGAACTATGGGTGGAGGAGGTCGGCTTGTCGCGGGATGCAGTTGAATAAGGGGGTCTAGGAAGAGTGTGGGTGGGGATCAGTTGTTTTTTGCCTGCCTGTGGAACAGGCGTGAGACTGAAGTGGAGGGGGGAAGTTTTTTTTGATTGGTGACATTGCGTCCTGTTGGTGAGGAAGGCTAGCTGGCGGGATTGGATTAGGGCACAACTGCAGTTGAGATGGTGGCTTAGCTGTTATAAGTCTACGTCGGAAGGTGGTAAGGGGATGAGAAGTTAGGGTGCTGCGCTTGTTTTGCGATGGAGTGAACTACTTTTTCCTCCTCCTTCGAACTATGTGGTCGAGGAGGTCGGCTTGTCGTAGGAAGAGGAAGAATTGAAGTCTGTTTTTCATCGCTATGGGATTTCGGTGAGGTCGTTGGTCTATTGTTCTTCTGTCCCGAATTACGTGGTGGAGGAGGTCGGCTCGTCGGGAGATGAATAAGAGGAGGGGGTGAAAGGAAATGGGAAGAGGGCTGAATGTTTTCTTTTCTCCAAAGTCAGGTAACCTTCTGAACTTTATTCAGTTGCTTCTGGCTGTTATATTCATAGATCTGCAGTGAGAACGACGCTGGTTGGTGTTGGAAGTAGATGGCAGGATATTAAGCGTCCTACCAGTGAGGGGGTTAGCTGGTAGGATGGAAATAAGGTACAACAACAACGGAGATGGTGGCTCTACTTCAATAGTAAGTTTTGTCGGAGTGAGGTAAAGAGGATGGATGGGGGTGTCTAAGACGTTTTCTGAAATTTTGCCTAGGTGAGTGGGAGAAGATGGTTGGATATGAAGCGTCCTACTAGTGAGGGGGTCAACTGGTAGGATGACAATAGGGTACAGCAGCAGCAGAGATGGTGGATTTCCTCCAGTAAGGCTTGCCGGAGGGAGATAAAGAGGATGGAGGGGGGTTTGAGTCTTTTCCTGAAATTTTTGCCTATTTTCAGTAGCTTGTTTGTATTTCTTAATCTAGCTCTTAGCCTAAGCCGGGTAGTGGCCCCGATACCGCAAGCTTTCAAAATTCCTTTAAAAAAAAAAAGAGAATGCTTTTGGATTCTGGGGACTTCTAGCAACTCGCTTTAGGCTGTTTGATACTGGTACATTCATGGATCTGCGGTTGTTCGATGCCAAAACGACGCTGGCCGGTGCTGGGGTGTTTCCCTGTAACCTACTGACTGCAAGAGCATGAGGCCAGGTAGAGAGATCTGGGGATGCTTTGGGGTGGGCATTCCAAGGGACAACCAAGGATTATTGTTGGGACGACGCTAGCCGGAGTTGGGGCGAGTCGTGTTGCTCTGTAACCTGGGAGTCTAGGGGTTCTGAGCATTCGAAAAGAGGTCAGTAGTCATTCATAGTTTTCCAACCTCTTTTTAATTCTCTTGAATTTCTTGAATAGTTCTCAATAGTTCTCAATAGTTCTCAGATTGATTCTCTGCCGAAGCTCGGTAATGACCCCGGTATCTCAAATGACTTGTGTAATTCTATATGGGACGTTGCGCCCAGTTCCCAGCACGTGCTGCTCCCCACGAATAGACTGGAGCATTTGATAGGTGACTTGATAGCCTATGTGACAGCGTAGTTGATATGCAAGTTGATGCACTAGTTGCTAGCCTATTTTTTTTCGCTAGTATGAGATAGAGAGTCAAATATCCTCTGTCCCCTCGTATGATCTTATCAAGTACAACGGTGACAACTACACCAGCTACACAAATTGGACCCTGGATCAGTACCCTGACCCCGTCCTTCGATAAGTCTGTAATAAGGGCCTAGTTGCACTACTCGCCATACGCCAAGTTTGGCGAGTAGGCGCCTGGTTGCACTTATTCGCCAACTTTGCGAAATTAATGCAAAATGTGTCAGACGGCTCGCCACACCGTCGACATAAATTGTGGAGAGTGTTTTCGGTTTCCCCGCCTGGGCATGGCGGTGTGTGGAGGGTGGTCCTCAGACCTCTCCACAAAACAACTTTATGGAGAGTGCACACCTTCACAAGGCGACATCAGGTAGACTATGATGACCCGTCTAAACATGGACTGAAACACACAACTGATTTCTGAGTTTTGCTCATAGACTGAATGCCTTGCTGAATTTCCCGCCTACTACTAAGTCTGTGTGTGCACGCTTGCTAGACTGCATGTCTGTCTGAGTGCTGGTTGGCTTGAGTGTCTGTGTGACCATGCCTGTCTGAATGTTGGTTGACTTGGGTGTGTGTGTGACCGTGTCTGTCTAAGTGCTGGTTGGCATGAGTATGTGTGTCGCCTGTCTGGGCACTTGCTCGTTCATTGGGCCCTCAGGGCCGGTACTTACCTTTGGCCGTAACAGTGAGGGATTGCAACAGGAAAAACACTCAAGTAGTGGGTAGGCCGGTATCGCACCCTGAAGGGGTAGATGTGCGGGTACAGGAAGCCGAGAAGAAAAAGACAAAAGTGGCATTTTTAGAGGCCCAGTAGCTATAGGTTAGGTCTAGGCGGATATCAGTCCAACCAGTCTCGGTCTAGGGCCTGTACGAGCAATATCAGAGTTTGCAATGATGTTTCCCTCCGAAAGGGAGGAGGTACCGGTTGCTTGGGAGGCCGAGCGGCCTGGAAGTCACCGCCCAGGAGGCAAAGCAGACCGCTATATCTTCTGGCCGGGCGGAGAGTTCGGCCTCTTTTTCGGTGTGCAAGTTTGGCGACACACTGGGCGGAGCACTGGCTGGAGCAACGCTATGCAACTTGAAGAGCAGCGCTGCTGGGGAGGGAGGAAAAGGACACGAGGGAGGAAGAAGGAAGGAAGGGGGAGGAGCGCCAGGGGTACTTACCTGGCTATGGCGGCAACCATCTTCATCACCTTGGTGGGCGCTGTAGCAGGGAGTCCCCAACTAGGGAGAGCTACTTCAAGAAGCTTCGAGGCCAGGTCAGGCATGGCGGCCTGAGCTAGAGCAGCCATAGCTGCTTTGGGTTGTCCTTTGGGCATTTGAGCAAGGCCTAGTAGTCCGCCATAGCCTCGACCTTTGGGAGTGAAGAGTGGGAGAGGCGGCCATGGCTATGGTGGACCTCAAGTGATACCTGCAGTAGAAGAGGAACTCGGATTTTGATTCTGGATCAGCCATTCAACATTGTATTATTATTTCTTGTATGAATAAGAGAGGGGGGAGATACGGAGGAGGAGATTGTTGGGCGAAGAAGAAGACCCTTGTCATTTGTCTTTGCTGGTATACACCATCTTCTTCTTCTTTCTTACTTCTTCTTCTTCTTCTAATCCTCTCTCTCCTCTCAAGTTTATCCTTTTCTTTCTGCAATTGGGTGGCATTGTACTATCTGATGGATGTGTATCTCGAAATTGGCCAAAATCATAACATTGGTATTAGAGCGGATTCCACTTGTTGGTGAGAGTTGACTTTGCTACCCTAACCCTAACCTAAGTGGTTGAGGCCAACACTAGGGTTAGGGTTGGTTGGTTAAGGGAAGTGGGGCAGCGTGGTTGAGGGAAGCTGCCCCGCCTGGCTAGGTCACGTAGGGTCGACGTTGAACCTAACCAGGTTGCTTGAGAGTGAGATTAGGGTGGCAAAGACATTTCGAGGAGGCTTCATGCGACAATTTGAGAGAGGCGACAGTGAGAGGCACTCGCACCTGGAACCCGAATGAAGGGAGACACTTGGCAACTTAAGGGTTGCCCTCAAGTAGGCGAGCTTGAGGGTCAGTGGCCACTTAGCATCTATGGACTACAAGTTGCTACTTTGTTCTTCAACATCGACGGGGGATCCGGCGTTGCACTTTCAAATTGGTGTTGGAGTCAGACCCTCCTAGGAGATAGGACACTAGTGTAGGGGTAGCGTTAGAAGGGTCAGGAGGATCACATGAGAGGGGGGTGAGTTCTATTCATCTCGAAGCTCAAGGCCACTCAGGTGAGTACCGTGCACCTACGCGATGCCCATGTGTGTGTGTATGGTATGGTTTGTCATGTTGGGGTACTCTGGGTTGCTTTTCCTACTCTTCTCTGGTCTTGATTGTTGGATTGAATGCATGTGATCTACCAACTCACCTGATGGATGAAAAATGACGTATCTTGATCTAAATGCCGAGTCTGTCTACAATTCTTTGTTTTTCATCTCTGAACGGTTGTAGTCTATAGGTTCTGCCGGAAGTTGAAATTTCGTTTTTCAATACAGTAGGAACTGAACTAAGGTGAGTGGCGGATGACCCAGTGGTTAGGGCACCGATTGGAAATGCACATTGTGGCTTGAGGTTGCAGGTTCAAATCCGCAACCTCCTGCATATGCCGTCGGCATGGCGTTAGGTTGACGCACTACCATTCACGCACTGAGTGCGCATGTTTCCAGGGGCACGGATGTACACGGGGCTCTGCAAGTCTGAACTGGGGATCCACCCGCCAGGGTGCCCATCGGATGCTGAATTCCCAACCGTACATCCTGGGTCACCGTAACGGTCGAGCGTGTGCCTCCCCTTGGGGTTGTCGAGGCCATGGGGGGGGAACGACTTCGGGAGGGGCAGACTCAGTGGGATGCGTGCGGGTGGAATGAGGGGGTCACCCCTCTCCTAGCAGAAGCCGACGCGTCCCTGTAGCACCACGGTGACTGTGGTGCAATTGACGCCTCCTGACCGAGGTGCCGCATGGAGGTGAAGCCCTGAGTTTGAGATGGGTGACCCCTGACGCATCGGCCTGATAGCGCCGGTCTGGGTTGATACTCCTGGGTGGGTTGCGAGGGTTATGAGCTCCTTCCTTGAGTGATCACTAGGTAGTGGGTGGGCCCGCTGCACCGACAGTAGGGCTGACCCCGGCGCGGAAAACCCTCTGTCAGACATCCTCCCTGGGTCATAACCCCCGACACCTCTACAACCCTTAAAAAAAAATAAAAAAAAAATAAAAAAAAATGAACTAAGTCCATGAGGGACTCCTCTTGGTTGGGACCTGACCACGACCTATGTGGGACCTAAGGAACCCAGTGGGACCGGTCCCAAACAAGAAGAGCCCTTTGGGCCCCAATTGGTTAGACATTAGTCCATTGTCTTCTGATTGTGTTACAGAGTTCTTTCTTCTTGGTTAGGACACTCACTGCCGAGGGGATCTCGGCTGAGACGTTTCGCATGTCTTTTGGTTGTACTGTCCGTGGCTTGACTCGCACCCTGTACACCACTCAATTCTTCATTGTTGCATTTAGTCACTCGTTGTCTGATTTGCTGTACGGTCACGGAGCTGGTCAGACAGAACTTGAGAGGACCTCGTATGTTGTCTGATCAAACTGGGTCGCTGGATCAGACCTCTCGTTTGAACTTCTTTGATTTTCTTTGGTTTGCTACTCTCTACGTCCAAATGAAATGTCGCTCCGACTAGGAGTTTTACCTTCTCTTCTCTGAGCTTTCAAGTCTGTTTTTCTGAGTTCATTTTTGATGCCCGTGGAGACCCGCCGCCAAAAAGAAGAGAGAAAGAGGAGGGAGAGAGAGAAGGGAGGGAGGGAAAGTGACCGTCTGGAGTGGGCAAGGACTGGGAAAAGGAGTGTTCGTCCAAGTGAGAAGGGGAATGAACCTCTTGAGAGTCTAATTGATTCTTTTGTTGATGGGTGACTCTCTCACCCACGTGTCAATACTAACGGTCAGAAAATGACTCAGCTAACTTCAGTGCAATGGTGGACCTTGTTAGATGCAACCAGTGATGTGGAAAAACCGTATCTACAAGCACTCCTAGATAGTGCAACCAAAAGGAAACAGGAGGTAGAGATGAAAAGGAAGGAGTCATTGCTGAAAAGACACGTCGTCATCCTAGAGACTGTTCCCTCACTGACTGAGGAGCAGTGTGGGAAACAGTTGCAGTCTATACTCACCGCCCTTGTTCAAGTCAGGAATCTTGAAGATCATACGACTCAGATCGCTTAAGTCTTCGCAAAGTTGCGAACACTTCAGGATGATATGACTGATATGACCCGCAAGTACTATGAACTGACAAAGGAGGTGGCCGAGCTGTGACAAGCCCAAGTGGCCAATCCTCTTCCTCTACCCCTAGACCAGAAGCTGCAATTGAAACCACCTCTACCTCTCTTACTGTATCTTTGTCCTAGAATGTGATGACAACCCCCTCGGGACCTGCAACAGGTGCAGATTCCGTTGTTGCTGTGACAAGCAACGAGGCCGGAAATTCTGCAACTGGTGCAACCTCAAGATTGGAACCAGCAGGAGCTGGTCCCAGCTACGCCGGTTCCTATGTGGATCGTAAGGCGGTTCAAATACCATCTAAGTATGACGGCAAAGAAGACATCGAGTCCTGGATCCGCTCCATGAGGGCATATTTTGAGGTTCTGGGGACTCAACCAGAGACCCAGTCCCTGATCATGGGAATGAATGTCGAGCTCGTCGTGCGGGGCTTCTTAGAGGTCCAAGCTACGCGAGCTGGGATTCCTAAAATTGAACTAACAAGATGGCTTAAGGCCACCCCGATTGCCTCCCTCGAGGAACTCCTTATTTCCAGTACCTGGATCCACACGCCACAGCAAGGGCAAAAATCCAGCTTGACAAAATCAAGCGCAGCAAGTGAACGGGCTCCATGAAAAGCCTGCAGACCTACCTTAGCAAGATGTTCGTGACACCCAGATTGGAATTGACTGCTCAATCTTGCTTGGATGTGGTCAAAGGCGCGGCTCCCACCAACTTTACTAATCGCTTGGGCAGGGACTTCATTGTTTACACTAACTGATTCACCTTAATGAAGGACATAGTCAGTCTTGAGGCTATAGACCTCCTCACCACAACAGGCAGCAAAAAACCCATGGGTGACAGGCGGTTCAAAGGCAGTAACCGTTTTGCTGTGCATGACCTGGTGGAGGTTGAAGAAGAAGCTGATGCAGAGGACTCCACTCTTGGTGACGACCAAGAACAGGACCCTTATACAACTTGTTCTTCGGCCCATGAGTCTGACGCAAACCACGAAGAAGAAAAATTTACTGCCTTCAAAAAGACTGCCAATACAAAGGGGCCGAATCGGAGTGCAGGAAAAAACTATGTCCAACTTCCCAAACGAGTCAAGATCCCACCTAAACCAGAGGATGCGACTACTAAACCTTGGGTCGACCTCCGGATTACTGAAAATGACAAGCGCGGTAGACTCAAGAAGGGGGTATGCTTGCATTGTCAAAAACAAACCATAAGGTACAAGATTGTTATAGGCTGCAGGGAAACCAGAACCGGCCGTAGAATCAACTTCAGCAAACTCTACAGTAGGGGAGACTGAATCTGATGCACATCAACAGTCCTCCCTTGAAGCCCAACCATCTGCTTAAGACAAGGCTGAGGTGAGTAATGTTTTGTATGTCGAGCCTTGGGAGGAGTCTGGGGCAGTCGACTTCCACTACCACTTGGAGCATTGGGCTGAGATGAAACAACAGCTTGCCCAAGGGACCGTGAAGTTTATCTTCTTCAAACTTCTCATAAACCACTACTATCTCCATGTTTTGGTTGACTGTGGTGCCACGACTAATTTCATGTCACCGAACGGGATACGCAAGGCTGGCTTGGGGATGAAGCAAGTGGCCTTGTAGAACCCTTGCCGAACCCAAGTTGGTAACAAAGAGGTTGTTTCGTCTACGCATGCAGTCAAAGATGTGCGCACTACCTTTGACAAGGACAAAACTGTCACCCACGCGTTAAACTTCTATGTCCTTGACAAGTGTCCCTTCGATGCCATTTTTGGCTTGAGCTGGCTGCAGTCCCAATGTGAGTGGACCAAGTGGAAGGAGTCACTTTTCATGATCAAAGATGCTCAAGGGAACGAGCTTCCCATCCTCTTGGATGAGAAGCACGAATCCCCAGTGACTTTTCTAAATGCTATGAAGTTTTGCAAGAAATGGCGCAAGCACAAGGAGGACAAACAGTTGTATGTTGCCTTCGTTCATCCTGCCCATGTGCCATCTACTTTGTACTTCAACTAGTGGTACTACTTCTAGTAATACTACTCCCGAGTCCTGACACCTCTATTTCTCTATCCTCTAATGGTTCTAATGACCCTACTTCGGATTCGGTCGTCTCTATACGCGACCTGCGACCGGATCTTGGTGATCCCTTTGCTGATCCTCCACCCCCTCAAGTTCCACCAGACATCCGAAACCTACTTGATTGGTTCCTAAAAGTTCTGGCCAAGCCACGTGGAGTCCCCACGCAATCGGTCCGACACACCATCGAGTTGGTCAAGGGTGTTGTTCCTCCCAAGGCCTGCGTATACCGAATGAGACCTGGCGAGCTGGAGGAACTCCAGTGACAGATCGATGAAATGATCGACACAGGGTGGATCAAGCCTAGTGGGTCTGAATTTGGTGCTCCTGTCTTGTTTGTTCTGAAGAAGGGAGACAAACTTCGCATGTTATTGACTATTGCGGTCTGAACCGCATCACAAGAAAGAACGCCTATCCCTTGTCCTACATAGATGACTTGCTTGACGCCGCAGTTGGGTGCAAGGTCTTCTCCAAGATCGATCTGAAGTCTGGTTACCACCAGATTGAAGTCGATCCCGCGGACCAGCACAAGACTGCGTTCAAAACATGCGATGGGCTTTATGAGTTTACCGTAATGCCCTTCGGTCTAACGAACACACCAGCCACCTTCCAAAGCCTCATGGACAAGGTCCTCCGCGAACAGATTGGCCGGTTCGTGGTGGTCTACCTCGATGATATCCTGATCTTCAGCAAATCCATGGAGGAACACCTCAAGCACCTTGAGGAAGTGCTCACTATCCTCAAGAAGACGCAACTCCATCTCAACCTAGATAAATATGAGGTTGGGAAGAATAGCGTCATCTATCTTGGGCATCGGTTGTCTGCTACAGGCCTTGAGCCTGAGGCAACCAAGGTTGAGGTCATACACAATTGACCTCAACCCTCAAATATTCGCGACCTGCGTTCCTTTCTTGATCTCGCGTCATAATATCGAAAGTTTGTGCCCCGCTTCTCTATTGTTGCTCGTCCATTATCGCAGTTGACCAGTAAAAATGTTCCCTATTCTTGGGACAACGCGTGCACGAACGCCTTTCAAGATTTAAAAGAAGCCTTGGTAAGTTACCAAGTACTCCGCATCACAGATCCCAAAATGACATTCGTAGTTACTGCGGATGCGAGCCAGTATGGAATCGGCACAATGTTATAGCAAGATGACGGCGATGGCTTACGACCGCTCAAGTACTACAGCAAACGCATGCCCAGCATAAAGGTAGCCACTTCCACTTATATGCGTGAGCTTTATGCTTTGCGTATGGCGTTGGATCACTGAAAACACTATCTTTTGGGACGCCACTTCAAAGTATTCTCGGATCATGAAACTGTGAAGTGGATCAAACAACAAACTATCTTGTCCCCTACCTTGCTTCGCTGGTTCCATGAAATTGACATTTTCGATTTTGAGTTAAGACAAAAAAATGACCGTTATAACCGAGTAGCTGGCGCTTTGTCTCGCCACCCAGAGTACATGACTTGCCTTGTCAAATCCTACGACCTCCCGAAGAAACTGAAGGAGGAGCTCGTAGAGCACACCGCCAATGATGCGGAGCTTAGTTCCATCCTTGAGCAGCTGCAGGCTGACCGTAGCAGTCAGCCTGATTTTCACGAGTATGAAGGACTGATTTTTCGTCGCTACAGGAACCACGACCGTTTGTGTGTGCCCAACCATGAGCCTCTCCGCACGCAATTTCTGGATTTGGCTCATGGCCGGAGCGGACACTTCGGCATGGCAAAGACGTATGCAAATTTGCTGAGACAGATTGATTGGCCTGACATGAAAGGGACTGCCGAAAAGTTTGTGGCTGAATGTCAAGTTTGTTAACAAATCAAACCATGCAGACAAAAGTCGATGGGGCTACTCACACCCCTACCCATTCCAGATGGTCCCAGGGAGTCTGTCTCCATCGACTTCACCGACATGAGAAAGGTAAGTAAGAACGGCTACTCACAGGTCATGGTGATTGTTGACCGATTTTCTAAGTTCCTCAACCTGATCCCTTTGCCGCCTCACGCCCTAACAGAACTAGTGATTCGTGAGTTCCAACAGAAGTACATTCATAATCTGCAGTTCAGAACCCCGAAGACTCTTGTGAATGATCGAGATCCGCGCTTCATTAGTACTGAATGGAAGAACTTCACGTCTCAATTGGGGATCAAGCTGTGTATGACATCCGATCAACACCCCAAAGCCAACGGTTTGGCTGAGGAGATCAACCAAACTGTGTTTCAACTTCTTCGCACTTTGATTATTCCGGATCAGGAAACATGGGATGAAGAGCTGTATTTCGTTAAGGGGTTCTACAACAACTCCGTCTACTTCGCCACCGGCATGACACCCAACAGGCTGCATTACAGTTGACAGATCCGGAATCTGCTCTATTACCTATTCCCTGAGCAGCCAACTAGTTTAACACCCAGCAGACCTGGCTTCAGGGCCAAGTATGATCGCTTGCTAAAAGTTGCCATTACAGCTATGACCAAGCGACAACACACCATGATCCATCATGCGAACAAGAAGCGTCGACCGTCGGAAGTTCAGGTAGGAAGCTATGTCTGGGTCAAGATGTCTGAATTCTCAGAAGAAGCAGGAGTTTCACGCAAACTTCTCGCACTCTATTATGGGCCCTGGGAAGTTTTGAATGTGATTGGTGAACATCACTTTGGCCCTTCGTACGTCGTTGATGTGCCTGCTCATCTGTGGACATACCCCGTGTTCCACGCATCCAAATTGTACCTCCCCTGTGATACTAAGACATTCGATTATCGCGAAGATATGATCCCTCGCGCGATCAAAGGCGGGCATGAGATAGACCGAATTAAACGGCATGTAGGGAAGGGACGCAACAAAAAGTACCAGGTTCACTTTATGTATCATCCGTTAGATGATCTGTACTGGATTTCCAAGCAAGAACTGCTACGCAGCGCACCGCGCGTTGTTAAAGTCCACGAGCGACAAATCGCCACTAATGCTACGCCTAAGATCTCTGCAAGGCTCACTGCGACAGAGTATTCTAGGAATCATTTTGCCTTGCTTGCCTACGATGCGTTTGTCGAGGACTCAGAATGAGTTAGTCGCTCGAAGGGACCTCGCTCTTAAGGGGGGAGTAGTGTGATGACCCGTCCAAACATGGACTGAAACACACAGCCAATTTATGAGTTTTGCTCATAGACTGAATGCCTTGCTGAGTTTCCCGCCTGCTAGTAAGTCTGTGTGTGGACGCTTGCTGGACTGCATGTCTGTCTGAGTGCTGGTTGGGTTGAGTGTGTGTGTGACCATGCCTGTCTGAGTGTTGGTTGGCTTGGGCGTGTGTGTGACCGTGCCTGTCTGAGTGCTGGTTGGCATGAGTATGTGTGTGGCCCGTCAGGGCACTTGCTCGTTCATTGGGCCCTCAGGGCCGGTACTTACCTGTGGCCGTGACAGTGAGGGACTGCAGCAGGAAAAACACTCAAATAGGGGGTAGGCCGGTACCGCACCCTGAAGAGGTAGATGTGTGGGTACTGGTGGCCGAGCAGAAGAAGACAAAAGTGGCATTTCTAGAGGCCTAGTAGCTGTAGGTTAGGTCTAGGCGGATATCTGTCCAACCAGTCTTGGTCTAGGGCCTGTACGGCCAATATCACAGTCTGCAATGATGTTTCCCTCCGAAAGGGAGGAGGTACCGGTTGCTTGGGAGGCCGAGCGGCCTGGAAGTCACCGCCCAAGAGGCAAAGCAGGCCGCTATATCTTCTGGCCGGTTGGAGAGTTCGGCCTCTTTTTCGGTGTGTGAATTTGGCGACACATTGGGTGGAGCGCTGGCTGGAGCAGCGCTATGCTGGAGCAGCGCTGCTTGGGAGGAAGGAGAAGGACACGAGGGAGGAAGAAGGAAGGAAGGGGGAGTAGCGCCAGGGGTACTTACCTGGCTATGGTGGCAGCCATCTTCATCACCGTGGTGGGCGCTGCAGCAGGGAGTCCCCAACTGGGGAGAACTACACCAAGGGGCTCGTTGGACACTCCTTGGGGCGTCCTCGGAGCCCGAGGAAAAATTCCTTTTAGTCAAAAGGAAATTTGGGCCCTTCGTTCC
>BFEA01000675.1:506530-545950 GCA_003427395.1 Chara braunii | reverse complement strand
GCTCCTCTCCGTGAAAAGCGGATTCCTTTTGCCCAAGGGACCTCGTGAGGTCCCTTGGGCAAAAGGAAGAAATGGCTGGGGAATCCTCGGAGCCCGAGGAATTTCCTTTGGAGTGTTTTCACTTCTTTTTTTTCCGACTGCACCCCCGAGGATATGTGGAACGAACAATTCCTCGGGGACTTTAGGCGCCCGAGGAGTGTCGAACGGGCCCCCAAGAAGCTTCGAGGCAGGGTCAGGCATGGAGGCCTGAGCTTTGGGTTGTCCTTTGGGCATCTGAGCAAGGCCTAGTTGTCCGCCATAGCCTCGGCCTTTAAGAGTGAGAAGTGGGAGAGGCGGCCATGGCTATGGTGGACCTCAAGTGATACCTGCAGTAGAAGAGGAACTCGGACTTTGATTCTGGATCAGCCATTCAAAATTGTATTATTATTTCTTGTTTGAATAAGAGAGGGGGGGGATAAGGAGGAGGAGATTGTTGGGCGAAGAAGAAGAGCCTTGTCATTTGTCTTTGCAGGTGTACACCATCTTCTTCTTCTTTCTTACTTCTTCTTCTTCTAATCCTCTCTCTCCTCTCAAGTTCATCCTTTTCTTTCTGCAATTGGGTGGCATTGTACTATCTGATGGATGTGTATCTCGAAATTGGCCAGGATCATAACATAGACAAAAATTTTGAACTTTACCGTAGAAGAGAGATAGTGGCGAGTAAGTGCAACCAGGCCTCGAGTTAGACACAATTCTCATTTTTTTTCACTCTCCACGAATTGTGACGGATGGGGAGTAGTGCAACTAGGCCCTAAGGTGACAGCTACGCCGGCCACACAACTTGAACCTAGAGCCCGGTACCGTGATAAGTGCGTACAAAGGTAACAGCTTCGCCAGCCACAACTCCCCCCCCACAATCCAGCAATTCAGGGTCATTTAATTCATATGATTGGGAACAGGGTTCGAGCTCGGTTGTGTATCATTCAGCCAGGTGGGTGAACCCTCCCAGCATTATTCTATCCATTTGATTTTTTTTTATTTTTTTTGGTTCAATTTATTTTTGAAATTCATTCCATTCAAAATAGGGGCCAAAAAAAAAAAACTGAAAAAAAAAAAAAAAAAAAAATAAAAAAAAAAAAAAAAAAAAAAAAAAAAAAAAAAAAAAAGGGGCCCAACGACCAAGGTAGTACATAGTTCGAAACAGAGAAAGCAGAACCAGAACCAGGGGTGGGGTCGGCAAAGAGTATTGGAGAAAGATCCTGAATCTGGACCTGTTTTAAGCATAGGTGCAGAAAAGCAGTTCGATCTCGATTTTCGGCACCTTTCCACACACACATCGAGATGCAGACATTCAATCAAATCCTCTTGGCTAGTGGGACCTCGCCCGAGGGGTCACCTGGCATGGGGCCAACTCGCACGGCCGAGCCTTACCCCTGTGGGTAGTAAGGGCCTCGCTCCTATACTCTCCAAAGGTGCAAAACGAGACTGAATCCTCCCCAGAACATGGAAAGATACATCGCCATTTCTTTTGTCTTTAGTGCACGTGGAGAGTAGTCTACCAATGTTGTCAATCAGCCCCTATATCCATTTGATTTTCGATAGGACTCGAGCTCTCGAGTGCTTACCGTTTCGCTGCATGCCTGTGCCAATCAGTGAAAGGGGCTGAGTGCTTGCCGTCTGTTTCTGTTTTTCAGTTTGGCGCTCGTTGTCTGGATACCGTTCTTTTTTGGTGCTTACCGTGTCATCCTTGCGCAGGGGCCATGCATGTCCCGAAGAAAAAAAAAGAAGGGCCTTCCGTCTGCGTGCTGTCGTCAGTCCGCTGCCGGACAGCTCGCTCGGATGTGGAAGAAATGAACGCCGAGTTGGCAGCCAGGCTGGAGTAAACCCAGAACCCGCGTCAAGCCACTACAAAACATTGGCTCCAATGTAATGTATCTGGACCGTTATGGGTTCGAACCAAATACATTCAAAATGTCCTACATTGATTCAAAATGTCCTATCAGTCAGAATGTATGTCGTCGTAAATTGAGTCGACATACATGTACAGTGTTGAGCAGTCGAGCTTGGGGAGGGGCAATTACAGCTGCTATTGGTTAGGGCCTCACCACATCACCACATCACCACATCACCGTTGGAACCACAAACGTTCAAGTGCATGTTCCGGCAGAAAGTGGACAGATGCATCCGCTCCTATGGATGAATAGCAACAGATGCATCTGTTTTTTTTCCCCCCCAAAAACACTGTGGGAACCTGCTATTGGAGGTGATACGAGCATCCTTTTTTTTTCTTTTTTTTCTTTTTTTTTAAAGAAAAACAAATGCTGTTATATTATCCAATCCTCCCGCGGTGGGGTCCAGTCTCTTTCCAACTGAGGACAACTCCATCATTCAAGCTGCATCAGGTCTCGGACCCAGTCCAGAGTGGTCTGAAGGAGGGGTAAGGGCCTCTTTTTTTTTTTTTTTTTTTTTTTTTTAATTTACCTCCAATAGCAAGCCCCAGATTATAGATGGCTCCAATCTATTGGTGGGGAGCATCACCTGCTGGACACCGGGTCCAGCGTTCCACGGACAAGATAGGAGACAGTATACCTGGCAGAACAGCATTGATTGCCCTCTCCGGAGGGGATTGGCTGCCCACACAATTATCAGCCAGGTCACAGCATGTATCAAGGTCTAGCCATGGAGAGGATGACAAACTGTCCTCTAATCTACCCTAATGCTTCACAGTCATAACCGTGCATGGCAAACCCTAGGCCCCCTCCGTGCATAAGGCCACTTCCCAGCTCCATGATTCTCATTTTCCACCACCAGAGGTCGTCAGCCTACCCTCCCTTAACCTAAGCTATTCACCCTGCGAAGATCATTCACAGGTAATCGTTTTGTCAAATATCTGGCAGAGGTTAGCAACATCTGCGACATATATCATTATTATTATTATTAGCACACATCTGCCATGCATGCTCTTCCCCCTGCCATTTTGCCAACCAGATTTCAGCCCATCCCTTATTGATTATCCTATCTCCTCCCCCTATCCACCACCCAAGCGACAAACCTTCCTCTCGCCCATCTCCATCGTGCCACCCACCCACTGGCAGTGCCAACCACAGAATATGACAGTCGGGACAGGCAACAGAGAAGGAACAGGGGGAAACCATAGGTCAAAGAGGGACTCCGACAGGTGATGTCGACGCAGGAGTGAAACAATCAAGACACATGCCAAGCCCATTGAATCCAACCCTCCCCGCGGTCAACTGCCTGAGCCACCCCATGATTATACCACGCCACAGCTCATTAGTATTAACCTCTTGGGGGGGATAGTCCACCCCTGCGAAATAAAAAAAGCCCTGTCGTCGTCGTCATAGTACGGTAACCATCACACATGATGTCATTGCCAGCATCAGACTGCTGGGTAGATGACAAATTAATTGTAAAAAAAACTTTCAGAATAAGCGGGGGAGCCGTGTCACCTGCCTCCGCCGAAGTACCGTTGTCAACCGATGATGATGATGCCTTTTGATCTTCAGCAGGCTATTGGTAAGGCTGTGAAACGGATGTCAACAAAACTTCCGGAGCAGGCACCCGGATCGCCGCTCCCACGTCCGTCAAATCTCCGATATTCACTACAACAGACTGAGACTGACAGCCAAACGATGCTGACACCATGTGATCATCACCCAATTCGTCACACACCTGAGCAAATGGCCGCTGTGTCAGAACACATAGTGGAAGAATTGGTGATGTCACTGTTGTACGTATTGATGCAGTTATTGTAGACGTTGCAATTGTCAATATTGCTCCTGTTGCCACTGTTGATGTTGTTGATGTTGTTGATGTTCTTGATGTTGTTGATGTTGGGGAGATGCACATGTTGGGAATCGGGCCCAGCGTCCAGTCTGAGAACAAGAGGGGCTGAGGTCCCCACAGTCTATCCGGAAACAAGACCATAAGTACAGGGAGCAATAAACATTTAATTTACCGGGGTTCGCTTCCAAGGGACAGAAAAGTAGCCTGATATAAGTAGACTGATGGCCTCGCCGGACGACGAAACGAAACGACCTTGAAACTCGCGAGGACTCGGGAGGCCAAAAATCACCGTTTCATTTATTGCACCACCGCCACACAGCACACGCGAAATCACTCGCGGACACCGCTAGACGAGTTCGTGTGGGGCCTGACATGCGCAAATGTCTAGACTTTTTGGACGGACACACTTTGGACCAACGTACTGCACTCACGTGGATTCGCAGCTCCACCAGCAGACCTTCCGAGGACCTATGAGTTCACGCGAGCTACAGGCAGCTGCTCATGCTCACACTCACGAACTTCGAGTTTGACATCATTCGCGAGTTTTCACCGACACGATCCGCGAGGGTGCTGTACGTCGAGACGTTTGCGAAACGTAGTTTCTGTCCTCGTGTAGCATACCGTCCATTGAGGCCCTGAGACATAATAACACTATCTGCGAAGCAGTGCTATTCTAGAGGGAGAGGGAGATATGAAGGGGTATGGACTAGAGAGAAAAGTAAAATATGGATGATGAAGAGACTCAGTTGTCAAGGGCTATGCGTCGGGTGACTCCACAAGAGATTCGGAAAAAAAATCTTTGGGGAAACTACGCGGGAATCACAAAAACGAGTTATAATTGCACTATGGGCCAACATGCAGTTTCGAATTGCAGTTCGGGCATTGTATACAACCCAGCTTTCTGGCCAAGTAGGGTGCCCCGAGTGGAATTGCTAACTGTATCTTGCCCCACAGTGCAATTATAACTCGTTTTTGTGATTCTACTGAAGTTACCCTCTCAGAGAAGTCCGCCCATTTGTAGGGTGAAGACCATCTCTGACGAAAAGTAGCTCTGGCTGTGTCCATGGAGGGTGAGCTCTTCTTGATCCTTATCCAGTCCACTAAGATATCTAAGCAGACTGTACGCTTGAACTGTGCTAGCAGGGAGGGGAGAGAAGAGTTTGTATTGAAGAACCTCCTCTCACTCCTTGCCAGCCACAGATTCCAAAAAGCTGTCCTTCTGAAGCAATGAGCCACTTCACTGACTCAGAGTTGTTGTTTTTTGAAGAGAGGATTGAATCTCCCTGCCAAAATGGAGTCTTGATGCCAAACATTCACCACACTGTAGGCGCTCGCCCACCAGACATTTAGTTCTTCCCAGAAGCCTCTGGCCATGAGGCATTCCCACCAGTGGTGCAGCCGGTCTTCCAAACAGGGGTGGGTGCACACGTCACAGAAAGCTGAGACTTCCATACCCTTCTCAGAACACTACATTGCCGTGGGCAAACATGAGTGTAGGTGCAACCACTGTAGGCTGCCTACTTTGGGTTCAAGAGAGAGGAGAGGATATATTAAACCACCAATACTTGGCCCAGCTATCGGCCGCGGCGTTTCCCCGTTAGCGCGCCGCGCCTTTCGGGCTTCGGGGTACGGGACCACAATGGCTGGAAGCGCCAGCCAAAAACAATTTGAAACGGTACCCTGGCGGTTCGGCAAAAATTGCCATGCAGGGGGCATTCCAGGCTCGGCATCGATAGCTGGGCCAAAGTACTGGTGGTTTAATATGGATGAAGAAAAGAAGCCATTTGGGGGGGGGGGGGGGGGGGGGCGGGTTTGAGACCAAGGAAGGAGACTCGTTGCTGCTAGTTGAGAGAAAGACCGGCCTGGAGGGATTGTGGTCTTGAGAGGAAATTAGAACCCGCCCTAGCAGAGTACTCAGGAATGGGCACTTTGGTGTAAGAGTTATCCGGTCCTGTGACCGACCAACCGAGCTTGCAAATGTCTACTTTCCAGTGCTTCACGGGGATCGTCTGCATCATGATGTGGAAGGTTGATTCTTCATGCGTGGCCTTCTTCTGTTGGACTCACCTCCTCTATATCTCCTGGGGAGATGACTTCGGGTTCCTTAGACTGATGCAGCTTGGTCTCTTGGAGGGTCCACTCCGAGGCCTCCGCTGTCCCATCCACCCAGAGTTTGTCAATCCTGAAGAAGAGATTCGGGAAGGTTGGGGACTTGTACCACTGATTCAGTTTAGACTGCCATTTCGTCAAAATGGACATCTTTTATTTTTTGAACGAAATTGAAACCAAGTCTTTTGGCCGAAAACTCGTCAAAATTTGCTGTTTCTGAACGCTGGACCCTCAGGAACAGCAAATTTTGACGAGTTTTCGGCCAAAAAACTTGGTTTCATTTTCGTTCAAAAAAATAAAAGATGTCCATTTTGCGAGAGCAGAAGACCATGTTGGGGGAATAGCTGTGGTAACCTCAGTGAGGTGATTTTCAATGCAGCCCAGAGAGGAGTGGCCTGAGGTCATTTGCAGACTTCCACCTGCCGTGTTCGTCATCCCAAATATGCCGAATAAGGCAAATACCGCGGTGCATCCATTTGAGGCCAAAGTTGCCAGGCGCTCTGGCCACAGAAAAGGAGAGCCCCACACATTACCGATAAAAGGGTTTTCAAAGAGACAGCTATTGAGGATTTCCTCCCTGGTGGTAGCCTCCTCGAGGATTTGGGAAAGCATCTTCCCCCAAGCCTTCAAGCTGCTGCTCCAGGTCCTCCCCTCTGATCTGGCGGTAAAGGAATGCGCATTAACAGGTCGTGCCAGACTGCATCCGGGTCTGATAAGTGCCAGTCCTTAGCGAGTGAGTATTGGGCTAGGATAATCCACGTCCGTTTCTCGGTGGCACAGAGTGCGCTCGCTGGCCACTTAGCTAACAGGGCCCCATTCTGAGTTACGGGGTCTATGATTCCCAGACCCCCTGCTCTCTTTTTCTCTGTGATCTTCTCCCAACTAACTTTACTAATGGTGGATTGAGCATACGAGTCTCCTTTCCAAAGCAAGCGGATGAGCATGTGATAAGCCAGGATCCGTACTCGGCGCCCAAACCACGGGTTCTGGGTGATCGGGAAAGGTGGGGCCTATTTTTCTTTTCTTTTCTTTTTGGGAAAACTGCTCCTGGGTCACACTTTTAGTTCAAAACGGCAAAAAAAACACTAAATGGCAATGGGGCTTGTTCGACACTCCTCAGGCTGTCCTCGGGCCCCGAGGAAATTATCCCGGCGTCGCCCGAGGAAATTCGCACCGTCGTTCCACTCATCCTTGGAATTGTTCCCCAAGGACGATTCCTCGGGGCCTCCCACGGCCACTTTCATATATCGACAAGCGGACGCGGGGGGGGGGGAGGAGGTTGGTCCAGCAAGGTGTGTCCGTGCCGACGTCGTTGGTCCAGCTCGGGCGGGCGTTGCGAGTTCGAAAGTTGGCGGCGGAAAAAAAAAAAATGGCACGAAAAAGGCGCGGAGGCCCGGTTCAAAATTTATAATTCGAATTTCCGCAAGCGACCGGCCAGTACCGTGGGCGTCCCTTGTGGCTGACGGCAGCAACGTTCCTCGGCGGAAGCGTTTGGGTACGGGGTGGCAGATGCGTGTCGGCGGGCACGCCGAATGTACATGTACGAGTCCAAAGCAGCAGACACGCCGTCACACGATCGCCGTCGTTGTCGTCTTCGCAGCCGAGCTTGATCGTCGACGTGCACGCTCTGCACTCGGGTCGTCAATCGCAGCAGCGCTGTTGTGCGGCCCGCCACACGTGGAGTCTTCTGCACTTGGCGACGCCCCTCCATACCGTACCAGTTTTGGCGATGGAGGCGAACGGGGGGACGGGACGTGACACACTGAGCAAGGAGGAGAGGACGGCCGTGGCAGCGGCTGTGAATGCCATCCTCTTCCGGTGTCAATTGCAGAGGGGCGAGGGGAAGATGAGAGCGGCCATTCGCCCACGGCGGAAGAGGACGCTGCAGTCCACGAATATGGAGGGAGAGGACAGTGGTCCCATTTGCGACGTCGTGCTGCAGGTGTGCTACGCCATAGGGTGTGGAGCATTCCCCAGAGCGACGCCCAGGTGGTGGATGAAGCGACGGACAGGCGGGACGTGGGAGGATTTTCGGTGCGACGGCGGACTACTTCAAGGACAAGCTGCGCATGTCGCCACGTGTGTTTCGAGAGATCACGAAAGCTTTGTCTCCCTTCCTTGAACGGCGTGTCACTTTCTATAGGGAGCCCCTCCAGCCTGACCACATTGTCGCGTACGCTTTGTGCAAATGGGCGTCGGGGGAGACGTACGAGAGCGGGACATGCAGCTTCGGCATTGGCAGATCTTCCGGGTTGGTGGCTGTGCGGGATGTAACTGCGGTGTTGCTGAGTGCGTACCCCGACAAGATATCCTGACCGACGGGTCTGCAGACGGCTGTCGTCTTGCACGCTTTCGTTGATAAGGGTTTCCCTAACTGCCATGGGTGCATCGACTGCACCCACATCTTCATCGACAAGCCAGGGAATTGCCCCGGGGAGGACTGCTACGATATAAAACACCGTTTATCCGTCCAGGCGCAGGTCGTCGTCGATTTGAACTTGCGCGTGTTGGATGTGTTTGTCGGTTATCCCGGAAGTTGCCACAACGTGAGGATCGTCCACCTGTCCAGTTTATGAGCGCGAGGGGAGGCGGGGGAACTTTTCACTGGGCCACCTGTCATGCTGCCTTTCGGTGTGCGGACGAACGACTATATGTTGGGGGACAACGGTTATCCGCCCTCCGAATGGGTAGTCGTCCCCTACAGCGGTCTCTCACAAACCCCGTCGGACTTGCGCTTCGACAACAAGCAGAAGACGGCGAGGGGAACAGTTGAGAGGACTTTCGGGAGACTGAAGGGGATGTGGAGGTTGTTCCTTCGCTCCAACAAGACGAACATGGAGACGTTGCCGCAGCAGTTCGTCGCAGTCTGCATTCAGCACAACATACTCATCGACGCGGGCATCCCCTTCGACGACAATCTACTGTGGAATGTTGGCCCGGACGGTGTGCGTCGCAGGGTGGATCTTGGGATAGAGCGTCCCTTGAGGCCGATGTGTATGGAGTCGTCGACAGGGGATGCGTTGATTCTACGAGACGCACTGGCGGAGCGAATGGGGGCGCAGTGAACACGACCTGGCGTGCGGAGCAGTCGACTGTGATGACGTGGTTGTGGCGACAATTCGTTGCGGGAGACGCAGGGAGCAGGCGAGAAATCGTGGACGACGATGCGGGAGGCGTCTTATCCCGGAAGGGGTGGTCTTTTGACTTGGGGTCGTTGTGTGTGCAGGCCGTTTAACGGAATTGGCGAGTTGAAGCAGCGGTGGCTGTCTCGTTGCGGGTTGCTGTGCAGGGGCGGCTTGTCTTGTTAGTTTTTTACTGTTTTGTTTCGCACTGCGCGCCTTTGACGATGGTGTGCGCGCCTTGGGTTGATGGCAATGGCGCAGTCCAGCACGTAGTCGGCGGGGGTGACGTGGCGCGTGTGTACGTGCCGATAGTAGTTGTCGTGTGTTGTGCTGTCACCGCGGGTGGCGTGTCAGGGTGACGTACTGAAATCCTCATCTTGTGTTTTGTTTTCCAGAAGTTTGGATTGAGCTTGCCTTTTGGGCCTTTATTTTTTGCAAACTGTGTCGTCGACCACTGATTTTTTTGTGCAAGACACAACTATGAAGTTTGTTGCGTATCGTGTATCAATGTTGAGTTCCTTGTTTTCTTCTTTGTGGACGAATAAAAAGCGCATGAATCGGACGACATTGTTGTGTGTTATTTGTACTGCCGTGTCTGCTTTCAACATGTGCAATGTCGTGTGTGAACATCTCTCAGTTTGTCATCAAACATCGGTTCAAGCAAGCATCCCAGACCCCGTTACGTACCCCTCACCATAGCTGTCATGAATGCAAACGAAAGCGGAACAAAACAGGAAGCCAGAACATGACGTACACGTCAACAATATGAATCAACACAATTACATGTTCGCTTTCACAGACGCGAACATCGATTTCGCATGCTTGAAAAAAAAGAATAAAAGTTTATAGAAAACGAAAGGTTCATGAAAAACCTCTACGACAACCAATCCGCACTACTCTCCCAGAACGCCCACGTCGACGTATGTGCACTGCGACATGACGACTGGGACCCGTCTTCGAGCAAGTGAAGGCAGAGCAGCACCGCGCTAAAGAAAACAACAAGCGTGACGAACACACACATGCAGGACGCCCAAGAACACGCACATGTAGGGAATATGCGTCTCATATAAAAAATGAAAGTACATAATGCACTTCATCGGTGCCAACACAAATTCAAAGATGACGGATTTATCTGTCCTGGGAAACGACAGTAGCCTGTGAGAAACCCAAAAATAAACGCGAAAAAAAATACAAAAAAAAAGAAACAGACGCCGAAGTGACTGGAGGAATCATCCACCCAATCGGGCCACCACCGACTTCCCTGGCCAGCACGGCCAATCGGGAACCAGCACGTCCAAGACAGGCAATTGACGGGTACATCGACGACGACATCGCTCTCACTTTCGTTTTGTGCAGACGATGGGAGCGACGAGGCGCACAAAAGAGGCAGCACGTAGTCTAACGCTCGCGGATGGCCTTCGCTATCTCCAGGAGAGCGTGACACATCAGTTTGCGGACTTCGTCGGACGCTACATTGTGTTTTTTTTGCACTTCGACCTCCGCTTCCAACGCCTCGCGTTGTCGGATTTGGATGGAGCACTGCTGCTTGCTGTTGCTCTCCATTGTCGACGCCACCAGTGCCCCGTGCTTCTCCATGCAGTCCGTCTGCGCTTCGCAAGTTTGCTGCCTCGTGCTCTTCCTCTTCCCGAAACCGACAACGCTTCCCGTCGTCTGCGAAGAACCTCTCGTCGACCCGTCGTCGTCGTCCTCGTGGCCTGCAGCAGCGTCGCCATCGCCCACAGATTCATGATCCGCAGAAGTGCTAGACGGCAGACGCACACCACCCGGAGCACTAGTGTCGGTGACGTTCTTCGGGTTAATGGTGTGGCTCTTGGCGGTCGACCCCAGAATCTCATCGTACACCGCACGATCCATGTTGAAATTGAAGCCCTTCGACAACCTCTCTTTCCCAGAGAATTGGAAGAAGTCCTGTTTCCCGGACAAGCCTTGGAAGTGATGCACCTTCTTGAACTGCTGCATCAAATTGTCCCACTTCTTCCCGCACCGTTCTGCTTCTCTGTCGACGCCCACCTTCTTCAACCTCTGCTCCACATCCAACCACTTCCACTCTCGCGGCTTCATACAAGCGAACGCGGTGCCCATCCCCTGCAGATGCGCGCTGTGGTCATGTTTAGCCCGGATGAGGGCTATCATGTCGTCCACAGACCAGAACTGACGACCTTCTTCTGCATCATCGTCAGCTTCGGCATCGCTCCCCTTCCCCACCGCTTTTTTCGCTCGACGACCATTGCGAGCACACACCCTCGTCTTCCCGCCCCTCCCTCCCATGCTGCTTTGCCTCTCCGGTGATACGTGACCTGCGTCCTCCTCCCCACCTTCGCCGTCGTCGTCGTTCCACTCCTGATCGTTCGCGCCCACGGCAGGTGCGTCGCTGTCGTTTTCGTGGTTCCCCCCACGCAGTCGCTGCACCCCCTCAGTTATGGATTCCTCCCACCGAGGATGAAGCGTCCGTCGATGTTCTGCCCACACCTCCCTCCCGTCGCGTGCATCACCAGCGTCATCGATGCCACAATCAGGCCCCCCGCATTCTCCTCGACGGCGGGCTGCAGTCGAACTAGCGGATAGGGGAGACAGAGACTGCATCCACAGGGGGCGAGCTGAGGCACCCCTCGACATAGACGACGTCCGACATTGCGGCCTCGGAGGATCCCTGTTGTTCCCCGACGCGTACCGGACCGGCGTTGGAGACTTCGATGACCATGCAACAGACGTCACCTGCCCGCCGTCGTCGTCGGGATGGTTGTCGACGATCACCGTTCGAGAGGCGGCCGATGACCTCCCACTACACAGGCCGAACGACTGATTGACACAGCCATCGCCTTCGTCGCCACTCAACCCCTGCTGGAGGAGTTGGGTGTACGACAGCCCATAACCGCCGTCGCGGCTTCCACAGAGCTCTGTAGCCGCCCACTCCTGGGTGGACCCACTTCCCAGCGGCACGCTCCATGACCGTCTGTCCTCCACCTCCTCGTCGGACGTGTCTGACAGAGGCTGCAAGTGCTGTGGCAGGTGCGTGTACCCAGCACGCTCTGACGGCCTTGAACTTCTCGACGGGCTCTGCCCAGGTCGCTGGCCACCACCCTGATCCCCTGCAGACCTGCACATCCCCTGCCGCCCCTCCATACCGACGTCCTACTTCGAAGACTGTCTTCTACGGCCACGTCACGGAACGATGCCGAGGATGCAGACGTGGAAGACAACCAAGAGGAGGAGCAGGAGGATGACCAGCACCAGCAGCGGCAGCCTCCGAAAGACGTCGGCCATGAAACGCATGTGGACAACGCCAACAAATAGAAGACAACCGTGGACGTCCAGGAAACCACGAGGGTAAGTGGCGCAAACGGGACATCACAGCTATCGACAAAAGCAGGGTAACGTATTCCGTCGCTGGAGACACTGCGCAATCGGGAGAGCGGGGGCGGGCTGAAGTATTTGAATCTGCCGACCGTTGGGCGCTTTCCCGCTAGTGCCGAAGGACAGCAACGCAAGGCAGCCCCTTTCTGACATCGTTGAGGAGGGCAGGCCGCCAAAGGGAACCGTTGGCGGAGTGTTCCATGACGTCGACCGTTGTCAACCGGAGATGTCCATCTACGGGCCGCCAGGAACAACAATGGACCAGCCGCGTCGAAAATTGTCGTCGAGAGAGCTGCCGTTGATGCCCCGATTCTTCCGGATGCTCGACCTCCAAGGAACCTCGGGAGGTCCTTTGGGGAACGCATCGTAACGGTTGTAGCCCGAGGAATCCCCGAGGAAATGTTTTCACATTTTTTTTTCGTTTTGTTCCCCGAGGAATAATAGAACGATGATTTCCTCGGGGATTTTACGCGCCCGAGGAGTGTCGAATGAGCCCCAATGTCCTCGTTGTCGAAGTTCAAATCGGCAAAAAAAACCTTATTTGGCATAAAGTGCCATAAACATCACTAACAGTGCTGCTTCCACGAATGCATCTGTCGAGAATATTAGCTCGGTTCATTCCTTGTTGTGTTGTTGTTTTTTTTTGCTGTTGGCACTTGATTTCGTGCCCTGCCAACGAGCAGGGCGTTTTCCACGGAGAACAAACGTGCAGACGAAAAAAAAAAAAACACCGGACAGCTGAGACTCTCCAAAAACGGAAAAAAAAAAACGAAGTTGAAAAGCAGGTCGTGGGGGGGGGAAGCCGTGGCCGCATGGTTGGGCAGCTGAGAATCTCCAAAAAAACGGACAGCTGAGACTCTCCAAAAAACGAAAAAAAAAAAAAAAGAAGGTGTTTCGGCCCCATGGTTGGACCACGGCCGAGATGTCTCGACCACACCCCATATTGGCCACAGCCGAGATGTCTTGGGCACACCCCAGATTGGCCATGGCTGAGATGTCTCGGCCACACCCGGTATTGGCCACGACCGAGATGTCTCGGCCACACCCCACATTGGCCACGACCGAGATGTCTAGGCGACACCCCAGATTGTTCACGGCCGAGATGTCTTGGCCACACCCCAAATTGGCCACGGCCGAGATGTCTCGGCCACACCCAATATTGGCAACGGCCGAGATGTCTCGGCCACACCCCAGATTGGCCACAGCCCATATGTCGTGTGGTGGGGCGTGGCGGGGCCGCCCTAGACAATATTCAGAATTAGGGGGGATTCGAACGTGGGTTTGCATTTGCAGGGATGGAGCCAGAGAAGAAAAAGGAAAGAAAAAAAAAAAAAACGAAAAAAAAAACGAGGAACTATGTGAATCCACGCCGTGGGGAAGACCCTCAGGTAGGTGGAAGTTACACCACTGCTTTGAGGAATGTATCTGGCCAGTATGTGAGGACCGTGAGACATGTCCTTTTTTTTGGTTGCTTTTTGTTGTGAGGTCCTGTAGCGCCCTGCCAGCCAGGCAGGGCGGATTCCACGGGAGGCACTGTTATTATTGTCGTTTTGAACCAAGCTCGAGATGGACCTATGGACGACTGTTTTTTTGCCTATTACGAACGTTGGTTGTGACCCACGAGCTGTTACCCCTTTCTTTTTGTCCTTCTTGAAACAGAGGGGGGGGACGGAATAGAAACTTATGATTTCTCCGCGCGGACGGTTAGCGACCATGTCGAGAAATCCAAGAAACAGTTAGGAATTAGGGTGGGCGGGAATTTTAATTTCTGCATGATGATGCGCGCGCGGCAAATTTTCAATTTTTTGTACGCGGCGTAAACCCGCTCCCTCGCTTTGCATCTCCGTGCCATCTTCCGTTCTTGCTATGCGCTCCTTTTCTTGCATGCCTCTTCGTCTTCCCGCGAGCGATTGACCATATAGTTGGGATGGTCGGATCAATGTGGTGAAAGCGGAAAGTGCGCACCACATGAACGACCACCCCAATCACACGGAACGTTCGAATTGCCTCCTTCGATCGTCTTGGAACCTTGGCCTTTCTTCCGTCCCGCTCATCTACACCCTTGCTACCCGTATGTTGCGCTGACACCCCGCCGCCTTCCTTGCCATAAATTCTCGCAGCCCCTTCCTCTCCTCCTCTTTGATCTCGGCTGCAATGCTGCATGAGCTATGTGCGAGGGCCGCGACGTCGAACAGGCTTGACGTGCCCAAGGACGGGTGGAGTGACGGTGTGGGACAGGTTTAGCGATAGACTTGGGGTAAGACAGTCGGAGTGACGGAACGGTGGTGGAGATCGAACACTGCCAGCGGCAAGGGCTTGTGGCTATGGTTGGTGGAAGTTCAGATTGATTGGGGGGGGCTGTGCCTGAAGGAGGTCAGTCGAGTGTGAAATTTTGAATAGTGAGGGACTCACTTTTATCTCCACTGCTGCTTTGTCCAAGTGTGATGTGTGCAAGGTCCCGAAGTATGGGTATTTTGTTATATGCATGTTGTGGTACGAGAGTCTATAGAGGCTGAATGTCTCACTGTTCAAGATAGTTGGATGAGTAGATGTATGGGGGCTTACAGGCGCACCTGTGGGGAATGTGGGGTGTCAACCGTCCGCATGGATGCATAAGTGTGTTCGATCTCCCTCCCTTCCCCGACCCCCTTCCGATCCCGATGCTGCGTGTATGCGTGGGATTGACGCTAAACTCTTTCCTTTCTCTCCCCCTTCTTGCACGTAGGAGATCTGGGACAATTGGGTTGGCGTCGCCCCACGATTTACACTCGATAAATTGGGGAGACCAGTCGCCCGCGTCTCTGCGACACGACTGATATCTACGTGACTCGAACGAGATCACCGTCGTCCTATTAACTAAACAACGATCACGACCCCAGATCCCTAAACCAACATTCAGGTTGACGCAGAGAGAGAAAGAGAGAAAGTAAGGCGGGTTTTGCATAGAGTCAGCGTTCGTCTCGACAGACGCGAGCAAGCGCCCTTGCCCGTGCTCAACCTTCGTATTGGTCCATCACAATGTGCTACCATCCTTCTCGATCGCAGACGACGACAACGTGTACTGCGGCGCGGACATGCGGAGCACTCTGCGACGAACCGAGCAGATTCATCTGTAGAACCCTGTTAGGCCCTGCCACATACGAGGGAGTCGGTTTGTGTTGATTGATAAAGTCTCTTCCCCTCCTCTAATATTGCCGTGCACTGATCTGACAGTGTTGCCTTGGTCCGCAGCCCACGCCACGTAGAGGCCTCAATTTAACTGTCGTTGCCGTCGTCAAGGGGATTTGTGTTCCTGACGAAGAATAGTTATGAAATACAAAGGTGCGACTCGATTCCCAAAACTCTCCCGCAACGTGGGCGCACTCCCGGCTAACTTTCGAACCTGGGTTCCCTCCGCCCAACTGACACTCGGTGACACCACGCTAGGACGCTTGCGCGGGCTCGACGAATCTAACATCGAGGCCTGAAAATTCCATATTCTTTAGCGGCCGCCACAAAGTTCTTGAGAACCGCGTGCAAAAGGGAAGCAGTAAATTCTGCTTCCTTGTCCTTTTCTTTTCCTTTTCGGGTTTTGTTGATGGTCGACCAAGTAGCGCGCCGCTTTCCGTCTCCTCGGCTAGCATAAATTTTTGAAAACAGGACAGAGCGGGTCGCTTCGGAATAATCTCTCTCTCCATCCCTTGTATCTTTTGCCATTAACGAAGGCCCAAGTTCGAGGAACGCCTTGGTATGAAACAAGAATCCCCCGTTCCGCCTGGGCGATTCAACCCCACCGGCCAAAAATCCTTGGCCACACCCCAATTTTACTCTGATCGCCGTTCAGGTACGGGACGACGCAAGGGGTGTGAGGTTTGCGCATCACAAGTAAGCGTTTAGTATTAATGGTTGAGGAATGACTTAGTGGCCTGATTAAGAGAATGTACCATACTTTGGATGACATAAAAGTGTTGATCATCATAGCTCTACCCATCAGCAATAGAAATTTGGTATGATAGAGTCTTCAATCGACGACAAGTTTCTGAAGGACACCTGGATACCCAAGTATCTTTTTGCTTCAGTCCTAGATTTTAATGGGATGCCCAGGTCCAATGCAAGGGGATGACCATAAGGGGTGGGGGCCACCGACTTTTACCAACTCACTCGCATCTCAGAGGCAGCCTCGTAGACTGATAGACAATCTTCCAGAGCGGAGAGAGAGGTCGCTGAATTCTCATAAACTGAAGAAAAATCATCAGGCAAAGGGTCTGCCGTCCCTCACATCCAGCCCCTTGAGGCTCACCATGCCAGGTCCAGCCTCTGGCACAAGTGCTCTGGCATAGATCAGGTCAGTTGCTTTTTCCATTTACCGGTTACACCTAACTCCTACTATTTACCTCCCTATCTCGGCAAGTTGTAACCTAACTGGTTCCCGATTGGCGTGGCGCTCCTTCCAACCCCTTGTCCCACGTTCTTCTGCCCTGAGGCTCCTGCTGCGGAGATAAATTGAGCATTGAGGTTATACCTCTTCCTTGAGAAGCCAACTGTTCAACACAGTCAGTCCATTTTCGACTCCTACTAACTTTCCCTCAGTGGCGCAATGCATGTCTCAATGAACCACTGCCTCTCCAAATTTCTTTCCATAGGACACCTTTTGGGCCACTGTTTGCCTCCAATCTCCCTGAGTGGTGGTCCTAGATGTCTTTTGGTATTGTGTTTGGTTGCCAAGTCCGATAAGAATCTCCCCTCAAACAGAGGTCTGTTCCAAACTTCCCGGATGCTTGCCCTATGTATCCCCACCCTTTGTCACGGGCCATACCATATGGGATGCCTCCAAGTAGGATCCAACGGTCATCCCAGGGGAAGGTTGGGCCACTGATTAAGACCCAGTGTTGCCTCCACCAGTGACCACCACGCCAAAGAGACAGCGGGCACAATAGCCACAAGTGCATAGTGGTTTCATTCCGCTCTCTGCATCTCATGCACTGAATGTCAATTTTGAGCAACATCTCTGGAAGCCACACCATTGATGGGGTGACGAGGAGGGAGAGGAGCCAAAGTAGTGCGACAACTCTTGGGAAAGGAGCTATAGTTAGCTGTCTCCAGCAACTATGTGTCTCCTCCGTCAGGCGATCTTGATTTACCAGTTCCAGTCCGACCCATTTGTCCATTGCCATGTTGCTGGGCGTCCTGCTGGGAAGTTGTGTTTCGTGTCTTTCGTTGATAACATAATCTGTTATTCGAAGGAGGGGCGATTCGTTGGTCTGTTATCCCACGACCACATTGCACGCTCCGGTCCATCCTGAGCTCTTTGATTGGGTTACCATCATGCCACAACGAGCAAGATCAAATTTCATCTTCATCGTATTATTTCCTTATTCTAACTTGGAGTAGTCTGTCGATACCAATGGTAGGTGGCTTGCTTGTCCACTCGGAAGAGATCACTTAATGATCCTCCTTGGCATTCCTATTGTTCAAAGGTTCCCATCTCCCTCGATACAGGTGAGTTTCAAGGAGATAGTGGGTTGGCCGGGTTCCCTAAGAATGGACAAGGTGCCCGCGGTGGGTTTGAAGAGGACTTGTCATCCCGCAAGGACTGAAGAGATTAGATTTGCATACCTTTCTTCTACCCAGGCGAGTCTGCTGAGTTTTTCTCGCACCTTAGCCTGTGTGAGCCATTGGCCAGTGAACTCGTTCCATAGATGTGCTATCCAGTGTGGCGCTCAACCTCACGCCCTACACTGCTTTCTTGTGGGAGTGGCTAAAATGTGGAAAAGACCCTTGAAAGCGGCAATGTTCGTGCACCAAGGATTTTAGTAAGAATTGAGCGTGGAATTCTAGGTCAGAATTGGGATAACCCGTCCGATTCCGATTATGAAGTAATAGTAATGGCGGAAAACGACGAAAAGGTGCAAAAATCTCATAATAACGGCTATCTAATCCACAAAGTTTCTTTGAACTTCATGTCGTGCAACGCGCCGAACGACTCTTTTTCCAGGCCGAAACGGTGCAGGTGTGTACGCTGGATCTACTATTGACCACTAGCCAGGGCTCAACAACGTGTCTCATAAAGTTCAGAATCAGAGTCAGAGGGATGCAGTCTAGCTGTTTTTTTCGACACTTCCTTTTCTCCACACGGCATGTAAATGATCCTTTGCTCTTTCAATCGTTTCGTACCTTGGTAGTCCAAGCAGAGAGTCCACGCCTAATATGGCGCAACAATGGGCCACAAAATAACAGTCAACTCGTTAAAGGGAAGCAAAATAGCGAAAGAAGGAAAGATAGTGTTAACAATTACAAACCTTGAATCAACAAACCTAGAGCATTGCGTTTCAAACGGAAACTGATAAAGGTGACCGATCTGGGCCACGACTTTGCGGGCGTCTCACTCTCAGACACGTTGTGAGGAAACCCGGGGAGGGAATTCTGTTGCTCGCTGAAGCCATGAGCCACGACGCCTGTCACTTCGCCGCGCTCGCTTCCGAGGTCCTCGGCGAGCAGCAGGGAACTCGTGTTTGCTATACCTGTCTTAAGCCTTCTCGTTTACCAGCAAGTGGGGTTCCCCATCCCTGTATGGTGGCGGCTCTTTTGACCCCAGGAGAACAGCTCAGAGAGGTGCGTCTGTACTTTTCGATTCACGCCCAGTGGAGATTTCGACAGCTCCTGTCAGTTGCTGAATTCTGGTCACCTCTGATATGTGATCTTAGAGGATTTTCTGCTATTAAATAAATAATTAAGATGAAAAGAAAAGAACAGTTGCAATTGCTTTCAATTAAGATAAGCACCCACCCAACCAAAATTCAGATGTCGGTAATTTAGTATTTGGAAATCCCCAAATAATATCCCGTTCGATCATTTATCGCAGCTTCCCCTTTCAGTGTCTCCCAAAGTCTCGTGTCATTCTGATGGTTACTTAGGAACTCTCCCTCATCTCAAATCTCTCTCCCCCTCTCTTTCACGCTCAATCTTCCGCATATGGGTCAGTCTGTATGCCTGTCTCTTTCTCTACCTGCGTTGCGGGAACGCGCCCGTTCTCCCTCTCTTTCTTGCTCACCCGCTAGTCCCTCACTCTATCCTCACTGATCTCTCTCTGACCGCAAGCTCATTCCTTTGCCCTCGCTAGATAGCTACTGGGATTTGACACTAAAAATAAGTAAATAAAACAGCAATAGTTATTCGTGCTAGTCCACTCCCTCGGGTCAAAGTTCCTTGAGAGTGCCCAAGTGGGCCAACCTGATTCTCGATCAGATCCTAGGTCTTACCTCCCACTTCCCTTTATGTTGATTGCCTGTCCAGCAAGTGTGGCTGGACTAACAACGGAGTTTGCCTGATTCTCGGATCAATGACAACCTTGATAATCTGAAGGAGTGGCCAACATCTGGCTCGGTTGATGGATCTGCAGATGAGAAGTGTTCGACTTTCCAACAGCGCGATTGCCAGATTAGTTGTTCGCTGAGGAGCACCGTCCCCGTCAGCAGCGAAATTCACTGATAGTTCGCATTGAAGAGTGCTATCTCCATTAGCAGCGGAATCACGTGATCGGTCGCACCAAAAAAAAAGGTACCGTTACGGCTAGCAGCGGTGTCTCATGATCGGTAGTAAACTGACGGGCATCGTTCTTGGTAGCTGCGGGTTCACATGAATGGTCACTCCGATCATCGATGTTTTCGCTAGCAGTGGGGTTTCATATTGGTAATTCGCTGGGGGGCACTGCCCCGCTGTTTCCCTCACCCTTTCCCTCTCATAGCACAACCTCTTCTCTCTCGCTGCATTCTCTCTCTTCCTCTCCACGCGCTCCTCTCTCTCTCTCTCTCACTCATCCACACCTCCCCGTTACCACTTTCACTCTGCAACTTTCCTCCCTCTCTCCCTCTGCTCTCGCTCTGTGTGTGCGTGCGCGTGTGTGTGTGTGTGTCGAAGGACTCGTCACTATTATTAGTGAGACTTTTTATACTCAGATTCGCAGAAATGGAGCGGGCATGTTGAACCCCAAAACCCGGACGCACCCTCCCCACTTCTCGGGGCGGGTTGTCGCTCACAGCCACGCAGCTTTAGAACGGCACACCCAGTACTGTAACTTCGGCATGTATCCTTCCCATTTATAAGACCAGATTAATGCTCGCAGCTGCTCTGCGATGCAACGGCACATCAAGCCCTTTGACTCTGCATGCACCTGCCCACTTATAAGGGCAGATTAATGCTCTCAACTGCTCAGCGATAGAACGAACATATCAAGTACTATAGCTTCGCATGTACTCTCCCCGCTTATAAGGCCAGATTAATGCTCAATATTCAGACAACCGTTTCTCACTCACACTCCCACACTCTCGCATAATAGCCCCCCTTACCTCGAACATCGACTATGGCGCTCTCTGTGCAACCGGGCCACGTGTGATTTTGGTACGTCTGGTACACGTCCGCCAGTAGGTCCGGTCCAAACGTGCACTGTGTCGGGAGCGGTGTCCACCCTGCAAATGTCGATCTCGCTCCGATTACCAAAGGATCGCTCCCCGTCTGAATCGTCACTCCCCTTCTTGCTCCGTAAACAAGCTCAGAAGTCGACTGAGCTGATTCCCCGTTCTCCATCACCCGCTCCAACTCGTGCTTGCGCGCGGGCACACCTTGCACATACCCCGATGCAGGCGCACTCCCCCCTGTCTCTAGCTCGTGCGCGTCCGCCTGTCCCAGCTCGCTCACTCCGAGGACGTTATCTCCGCCTGTATCCGATGGCGACGGAGGCTGCGTACGCCGCGCGCACCGTTCGCTTGCCTCGACTCAACTGCCCTTCCGACCGTGTACGCCCGGCATGCCAGAGAGACTTTCTCCTCTCTCGTGGTGTAACCGCCTGAGCGTCAGCCCTCTCCCGGTTCTCAGCGGTCGCAACATCTGTGCACTGGGTACGCCAGGCATGCGATCCCCTACACAAGGCCCGGTCCCCCTCCTATATCCTCCGTTCCCCGTCCCAACACTTCCTTCTCGTCTCCATTCGAGGCTCCCGCCCCGCTTCCTTTAACCGTCTGGCGAGTCGAGCCACCGTGTATTCGGACCGCTGGCCCCGCCTGTATCTCCCCACGATGTGACCCAGGTACACTGGCATATTGCTGCTACAGACTTACGTGCGCAGGAGCACGGGTTGATAAGGCAGAAATTCGGTCCGTATTAGTGTCGAAATGCCCATGCTTCAGGGGTTTCACTCAGGGACGCCGTAGGCATAACATCAGATCCGCAGATGGCCTGAGCAATCGACCCCACCAGGGGGACCAAGATACCCCAGACTCACAGCCCGATCGGTGACCCAGCATAACCATTTCACTGCTTGCCGTACCAGATCCGTACCAAAAGGTCAAACCCGAGAACTAGGGCCCGCCGCAGAATACTGCGCTCAAACAATCGCATGGATCATCTTTGATCGTACCAAGCTCCCCAATTGGAGAGCCGAATGCTGATCCAGTGCCGCAGTCGAGCCGAATCAGTACGCCGTGGATCACATCAGACCATTGCAGCACCAATGTCAAGAATGTCCGCCCTGTTCTCTGGCCAACCTTGCCACTCCATACCAGCCCCGAGCCAGTTCGGACTGCACCAAGCCTAGAAAATACTCACGACGATCCTCCTATAGTCGCTCGGATTGCGATGGCTCGCACCGTGTCGTTGCCGACCCCAAACCGAACCTGAAATAAATTGTCCCAGCGGTTCTCAGCGTGGATTAATATACCGTAGAGGCCTCGGACCAAAAAATAGACCGCCGCACCGGTTCTGAATCTGAAAAAATACCACTGCAGTGGCCGGAGACCTGAAAATAAATCACCGCAGAGGTTCCAAACCTGAAATAAATCGTCACAGTGGTCCCGGACCTGAGAATAAATCACCGCAGAGGTCTCGAATCTGAAATAAATCGTCGTGAGGGCGTCGAACCTGAAACGAAACTCCGCCATGTCACCGAACCTGACCAAACCCGAAGTCCAGTAACGGGCTGTTGTGCCACGCGGATGCCGAACCCGTACAACCATGCCATGATAAATTTGTACCTGTCCCGAACCTGATATAGAATGCCGCAACGTTTCCGGACCTGAAAACAAATTGCCGCCAAGGTTCCAAACCTGGAATAACTGTCGTAGTAGCCCCGGTCCTGAGAATAAATCACCGCAGTTGTCCCAAACTTGAAAATAAGTCACCGTAGTGAAATAGCTGTCACCGGGCCCATACCGTACCTGAAGCACGTCAGACACCGTAGGACGTAGCCACCCCGTAACAACCCTCGTATCCGTACCGAACCAAACACCATAGTCGACCCATGGTAGCACCACCCCATTCTGTCCATGCGACCCCCGCTCTCAGAACATCCCAACTGCGGTAATGTTAATAATCAAGCAAACCAGGGGAAACGACGCAGGGAACCTCGCCCATCGGCAGTAGTGAAAACTTGTTAAAATCCGGGGAAAATGTTCAATCTGGGGTCAGAGCTGGTGGCAGGTAATCGAGGCGAAATTAGGGCAATCTCCAAATAATCATGGGTTCCCGTCCCTTTCATCGTTTTTCATCATTTTTCCCTTTCCTTAATTCTATTGTTGGAAATAGTAAATTAACCGTAAGATCCCCAAAATAAAATTCCGAGAAAGTTTAAATAAATGGCCAAATTCCTTTTGTTTCTTTCCTCTTTTACCCTTTATAATCTTTTTCGATGTTTTTAATTTTATTGTCGGGAACATAAAATAAAAGGGGTATTCCCCCTTGAATTTAATGCCGTTAAAAATAAAAAAATTAAGGGGTATTATGTTTTTCCCTTCTCCCTTACTGTTCGTAATCCCTTTTCTTCATCTTTAATTATGGTACTAAAATAGACAAAAAATTGAGGCCTCATTTCGGCCCCGGTCGTATACCGCAAAAATCGTGCCTGCGAGGTCAGTTCCCGCGATGCCTCTCCGTGGCAGGCCAATCCGGGTCTAACCCTCTGAACGACCGGAAATGACGGTCCGTTGATGTGCCGAGTACGACCACCCATCTCGCCATCTTTGAGGGTTACCCGTAAGGTTCAGCGCGCCCAAAATCAAGGGCGCCCTGAGCTCCCCTAATCTCCGCTGCCTGGTCTAACCAGAGTACCGTCAAAACTCTGACTCGTCTTCGTGCCGAAGTCCCAAAACCGTAGATTTCAGGCGGCGCACTGTTTGTGGCCGCCTGACAACGTGTCTTATCCTCGTACGAGAAGGGAAATGGGAAATGGTGTTCACGAAGCTGGGTCGCAGACAATCGCACGGGTTAGTTCACATGGTCACCGACCGATAGTCACACACACATCCACCATTTACAAAACAAGCTGAATTGATCCCATCAACTCAGGGAATAGCCCACATGAAGGAAATAAGGCAATATGACATGACTTTCATGCTCGATGTTTCTTCGAGAGGGGAAAATTACCCAGAAAGCTAATGAACGAGTTTAGGAAGCAGTTCTAAAAAATGAAGCTTCGAGTCGTTTAAATAAAGAGGGAGGGAATCAAAAACATCCGCGGGGTTTTAAACTGCTGTTAGGCGTCATATTATCTATCTTTTTTTTTTTTTTTTTTTTTTTTTTTTTTAATAAACCCCGGGTTGATGCAAGAGGAACTAATAAGAGCAGACCCCTCTAGCATCCATCAGGCTCCAACTATTGGTGGGGAGATTACCTACTGGAAACCGGGTTCAAACGTCGCTTTACATTGAACTTGTTTATTGATAAGTCTGTACCAAAATATGGTGATAGTCTGCCTAAGGGCACCTTTTCCACCCACTGGAGGGTGCCTGATCAACCTTGGAAACCTACTGCCCTTTAAGTTGAATACAATATTGCTCTTTTCTTACTCCTGCCCAAACCATTGCATTTCTACAATTGTTGTGGCCGCCGGGGGGGACATATCAGGAAATTCCTCTGGACTCTTCATCAGAATGTCGCGATTGACTTGAAGTCAGTCGTGAAACTCAAGTTTGCAGTTCTTGGCGAATTTATTGCCTCCCCCTTCGTTCCCTCTTTCCTTAGGACAAACGATGTGTGCCATCTTGTCGCCCCTTTCCCCTCCCAACCAGTCTGCGCAAAAGATACTGATTACTTCTGTAATGTCTACTTTTTGTGTCAAATGTTTTATTTTTTCCTGTACTTTTTTCAATTTCACTCTTATTTCAGTTTCTATAAACTTCCTGACTGTTTAAGTCGCTTGCCCTTCCCCCCATCCTTGCCCTTTCCTGATCAAACACACATTTTCTTATCATAATGTCCATATCACCGCCTTCCTTACCGTGACAAACAGGTTGTTAGAGAAACTGAAAGCTAGCAACCTTCCCCACACTCCTAATACAATTGTTTCCCATTTCCAAGGTCACTCCTCCCCAGTACCCAATTGGGACCAAATGCGGTCCCACCAACTCCACATTAGTACCGCCCCTGGGCACTGGAGGAAGATGTCTTCTATTGTTTCACATACTTCGCGTCTCGGGAATCCTGCATAGCAGAGTTTACACCATGGAAGAGCCTCCCCTTTCTGTTTCTGATTGGTTCTGACAATGATCCAGTTGTTGGTGGGGAGACATCTCTGAAAAACCTGTCATTGCATGGGACACACAGTTAATGGAAGACCCAAAATTCAGGGTTTTTCGCTGCATCACTACAGGCAATGTGGTCGAAAATTTTGCAAACAAACGATGCAGGCTTATAATACAAACATCAAAATACCAAACAGGCAAAAAAAACGAAAAAAAAAATTAAACAATACTATGAAACCAACGTTTTTCGAATTCGGTGTTTTTGCCAACTTTTTCATTACTCGTCCAAATATGCAAAAACTGAATACAGATATACCGTAAAGCTTATATACATCAGACAAAAAAATAAATAAAAAAATAAAAAAAAAAATTCAAGGAAATATGAAAGTTTCGATGAAAAATTCGTCGAAAATGACACCACCTATTAACCACGAGTGATTACGGGGTGGCAAATTAGCCAGTCGCCTTTACTCTTTTAAACCACTTTATTGCTTTTATCTTATATCACTCAGGTTTAAATGTCTTTTTCATCTCCACCTTACCACTGTCTGCAGATCTACCTTTGGTCTAATCATCCCGTAAGTGTGTTTTACCGTTAGCCTAGTGAGACTTACTTTTTTCCCGGTCCTACCTCTCACCCATTGCCATTCAAGCGGTGTCGAGCGCATCGGTCCAGCAGCGCATGAAACGGGGCGAGACCCTCCCGGCCACGTCACGCAGGAGTTGGTATGTTCCTCGTCACGAATACACATGGAGCTTCCACAAGCCGCTCCGACCGAGTGCGCCAGCCATACCTCTCATGAGTCCTTACAACATGATAGGGCCTACGCGAGGCACGACTTACCTCCACCTTACGGGAGTTGTCACCTCCCTTTGGTGGGCGTATCCCCACCGTGCTACCAATCCACAGTACGGAAGCTAATCAACTGCAATCGCAGAGGTGGACCAGTCGAGGGCGTTTCTCGTTCGTTGTAGTATAGGGGGTACGCGCGGTCATATGCCTCTATTGGACCCACACGCGAATCGACACACTGGGGGGCTGAAGTCCCAAGCGCGACTCGTCGTCGGTCGACTCATCGCACACACCACGCGTACACCACTCTAACAATATAAACACATAAATATTAAAGCGCGCACATATTTACATATACATATACAGAACGGCACAAAACAAACAACGCGACAACACTCTTAGTCGCTTAGTAGTCATCCCATAACTCTCCAATGCGGGAATCGGATAGGCGTCACGCGCGAGACTTAGTATAAAACCGCGTGGACGCAAGGCTAATCTCATATCGACTCCCAATTCAAGCATACGCAAGCAATTGCAATGATGACGTACTATGTAGTATCCTCACTCATGCGGTCCTCGTTAATCTCGAGGGTCGCACTCGACACTCAAGTGATGGCTGACACGCACCTTGAGGGAATGATCTCTCGACGCTGGACAACTGCCAAGTGCGGTTGTGAACCACACCCTCTTCTGCACCCTGCAGAGAGTGGGTGGTACACAGGTTCATACGTGTGGTGGCAATCGTCTCTTATCTCTCTAGAGACCAGCTTCATCATCTAGGACTTGGAGAGAAATCAAGGGGTTTGACTTTGATAGCTGTCACTGACTGCAACGTCCAACTACAAAAAAACACTAAAAAACAAAGGATAAAAGAGAATCTCCCTTTTCTCTCAAACGCATACTCTGTTTAACCCTTATGCGAGGTCACAGTAGACCGCGTGAAACACTTAAGACATATTTATTTACATATATATAAAAGGTTATAAATATGTGACGATAACTTCTCACAATCACAGTGGGACACATCTCCGCCATATATATATGTATGTGAGCGCAAACAATCAAATCCAAAGTCTGAATCACTAAGCATACTTGCAATCACATCAAAGATTCAACCAAAAGTTTCTGCACTACACAGGGTCAACTTCAACCATTCTCGGCACTCACACCCCTTACTTTTAGCCATACAAGCCTCACTCTTTGTGCAACTTTTAAAATAAAATACTCAACACCTTAATTAAATGACCATTCAAATAAAGTCCAGACGAAAACACAACTAAACCATTCAAATCACAAAGCTAAAACCTTAAGGTTGAGTGGCAAGAGTGGATTGCAGTTGAGTCGTAAACCGACGAATCGGCAACCGACATATTATCAACGATAATAGAAGATGATCCCTCGTAGTATCAAGCTGAATCTAGTTCAAATCTTGAATCAAACGATCAAGAGAACCTGTAATACAAGACAAGTCAATCCGCAAGTTAAATCTATAAGTCCATCGAGAATAATCTTCATATCACAATCGCACTCAAGGTTTTCCTGCAAACTAAGTCTAAGCTTACCTCTAAGCAAGTGCCCAAAGAAAGGTAGACCCCGACAGAGTCTCCTCTATACAGAGTGGATTGCCAGAATCGCCACCTGTCAAAATATAATCTAACTCCTTTAAACTAAGAAAATTTCAGCAGTGCTTTCCGTAGGAAAAGTGTCTTCTCAGAATTTATACTAACTCAAATATAAAAACAAAAACGATCTCTAATTCTGGAAAGTCAAATTTTGTTTAACTCCCTGATTTAGTAAAAAATTGGGCAACACTCCTTTAAAAAAAAAAAACTTTCCTGATTTTTACTAAGTTAGATATGAACCCAGAGTAAATTTGAGTTCAACTAAGATAAAATTTAACCAACTCCTTAGATTTAGAGAAATTTGGGCAGCATTCCCTCCAGAAAAGTGTTAATCCAAGATTCATACAAAGCTAAGTTTAAAATCTAAAGTGACTTTCAGGTAGGCCTACCTTCTTCACGTGAGAACACAACATACGTCGGTCATTATTGGTGTATTTAGACTGAATGACGCCCCAAATACAGCTATAATAATGTTGTACTCGGCTGAAGAACATAGCGTCAGCCCCGAAGTGGTACCTCAGGCTAAGTGAAGCTGAAAGGCCGCTGCGGGAGAGTCTGGGGCTGATCTGACTTCTCTTCTTTTTTGGGAGAAGTGGGATTTTTTTGGATCCCACTTTTTTCGGCTTTATCAGGTTTTCTCGTAGGTCTCCGAGGGGAGTGGAAATAACTGTCTACGTGGCAGTTTGTCCGCCACTCTCGCTGCAGTAGGTCTACCAAAAACCAAAAGAAAAACATGGATGTCCCTGCTCCTAAAAAAAAGGCCTGCATTTTTTTTTTTTTTTTTTCAATATCCCGTAGGCTACGTGGTCCTCTCCTCTGTGTGACAGCACGGTCCTTTACCCTTGGGCCGTCGCCAAAATCATAAAAGTCCAACTATTGTCGCCCAAGTGGGATCTGAAATCACTATTCCGTTCCTCAAGGGGCGGGCCCGCCCAAGGCGGTTCTTTTTGGTTCTCCCCGAAAAGAAGAGAAGTCGGATCAGCCCCTAGATCATTCGGGCAGAATGAGCGGAGCAGCAACTTAGTAGGCAGTCATGCTGCTGCTCCGTCCAGAGAACGAAGTTTGGCGGAAGAGCGGTGGAGCATGAGGGGAAGAAGAAGACCTCCTTGACTATGGAGGAGAAAAAGTAGTAGGGTGTAGCCCTGGCCATGGTGGTAGAGGGTGAAGCGCGCATTGCCAGAGGGGGAAGAAGTGCAGTAGAAGGGAGTAGGAGATGAGGAAGAGGGAGAGAGAGAGAGAGGAACCGACATAGAGACACTCACCTTGGCTATGGTTGACCTTCATCTTCACTCCCTTGGTTGGCGCTGCATCAAGGTGGTCTTACCGTGGGTCCTGGTTGGTATTTGACACCTTCCAACTTCTAAGACTGTGGCTACGGCGGGAAGGGATGGACTAGCATAGCAGTGTCTGCGTTGTCCTTTGAACATTGTCGGGCGGCTCCCGACTTATGCCGCCCTTTACTTCCTTCGCAAAAACGAATGGCGGGTGTCAAGATTGCCCCAATTCCCTGTGTGGGGTCGAACACCAGAGGTAAAATACGCTGTCAGTATCGGCACGACCGAGACATCACGAGGCCAGGGGCTAAACTCAGTAGGCACGGACGTCAGATGATGGTACGTAAACGGCGGCCGGGAGAAGGAGACATTCAAGGACTATAAGTGGGACCGCGCCGTGAGACACGAATCAGGGGTTTGGGGACAGCTTACGGCGGCTGAGGACCAAACCCGCGCTGACACTTGGAGTATGACAAAAGGAAGAAGAGAGGAAAGGAGGATTTTTTAGGGCTCGGGATGTTCCAAGATGCGACAGGCCGCTGAGAGCACCACGGGGTCCGAGCCTAAGGAAAAGAGGGTCCCGGCGGTTAAGGAGAGAGGCACCACGGACCTTAATCAATGTAGGGCTATATGAGGCCAGAAAATGTCGTCTGGCCTTCGGGCCGAAGAGGCGGAGCGGCGGGCCTAAAAAAACGGAAATTGGGCCCTTAATTTTCCAAGGGAACGGTACCTTAAAAGTGTTGGGACCGCCTAGGCCAAATAGGCCCGGGCCAGGCTCGGAATCAATTTCGGTACCGGGGCGCTGCAAAAGGCCCGGTTCCCGACAGGAAGGACCCGCTCGACAAAATCCCCTCGAGGGCCCAAACAGGCCTGGGCACAGGTCTGGTTCCGGGGCGCTGCAACTGGTGGCGGCCTCCGGGATAAAGGACCAGCGTAGGGGAGGGCCCAGCAATGTACTTAGGGCGAACTGGGCCCTTCGGTAAAAAACTTCGCACATGCGCACGTGCGGGACGGGGAGCTTGGGACACGCCCTGGGAAACACGCACGGGCATGCACGCACGTGCCTGGGCCCCAACTAGGCGTACGAGAGGACCTGCTGGCGAAGAGGCACGAAAAGGGAACCTCTCGGAGGGCGCTCCGCGCGGGAGCTGGGTGGCGAGCAGAGCAACCTATGAAGGAACACCACGCACCAGAGGAGTGCGCCCGGGAGCCCGATGCACGAAGAGCTCGCACAAGAGCGGCCATAGGAGTACAAGGTCTCCCAAGGGGGAGCTTGGGACACGCCCAGGGAGACACTCACGGGCATGCACGCACGTGCCTGGACCCCAACTAGGCGTACGAGAGGACCCGTTGGCGAAGACGCACGGAAAGGGAACCTCTCGGAGGGCGCTCCGCGCGGGAGCTGGGCGGCGAGCGGAGCAACCTATGAAGGAACACCACGCACCAGAGGAGTGCACCCGGGAGCCCAATGCAGGGAAGAGGAACATCAGCAGGAAGACTAGCCTGAGGAACCGTTATTCGTTGACGAAAAGGAGATGTGGGAAGTGCAATGGCCACGGCTGGGAGCCTTTAATTAATATGGCACTCAGAGCAAGGAGTTGGGGTCGGTGAGGATGTCGGGTCTTAGGGAACAGTTCCCCTTCGGGGCCATAGTAGAAGAAAAAATGGTAAAGGTTGAGGGCATCCTCCGAATTCATAACATAGATCTTTTTGGGTTTGAAGAGCTTGAACTCATACAACCTTATCTAGATCGTATGAGGGAGTCGGCTTTGAAGGTAATTACCAACCAAACCGAGATCAGTTATCTATTGAAGGTGGAAAGACTAGGAACCTCCGGGAGGAAATATTATCGTCTGGTTAGGGAACAAGTCCGGTTGTGTTAGGTAGGCGTAGCGAATATGTTGGGCCATGAACGAGTAAGGCACAAGAAGTCTGCAGAGGAACTTGAGGAGTGGGATAACAAGATCATCGCTGGGAACCGACCGCCGCAGAAGAAGTTTGATGCGGTGTGTGCATCCTTTAGTACCCTAGGAAGAAGGGAGGAGTTTCCATATGAGGTGGAAGCCTATGATATGGTCGATAGCGCATGGGAATTAAAACGACTCTATTTTATGACCACACGCTTCCTAGGGACTGAGGTAAGAGACGTAGGGATTTATTTACCGACGGAGAGGTCAAAAGATTTAGTGTATGAATGTTGTTGGCAAAGAGCGAGAGAAGTGGTAGTGGGCGAGAAGGATAGGCTTCTTTCCTTAAGGAAAGAAGTCGCTTGGAGTACCGAAATCAGGATCTTTGAAGACTTACCTAGGCTGCGGATTTCTTACAAGGCATTGATAGGGATCATTCGAGGTTTAATAATTGATTTCATAAACCGACACCGCAACCCGGATGGCCAGAGGGTACGAGAATAGCCAGCCTGGGGGGGATATATCAAGTGAACTAAGACAGCGAGACCATGATAGGTGGAGGTCCCAAGGGCTGCTCAGACTTTTGACGGAATGGACCCAAGTGGACTTGCGCACTCTAGGCACGTCGATCTGTAGGAGAGTTCGATCTGTTGAAACAGGGTTGATAGAAATTAAGAGAGGAACCTCTTGCCTACAAGATCTAGAAGGAGAAATCTACCTTGACACAGGCCTGTTCGGAATCAAAGATGAGCATGAGATAAGGGATGACGAAGGCAGGTTGGTAGGAGTCCTGAGAGCGGTAAGGGATTATGACACTTCCAAGGTTAGGGTTGGACTAGAAGCGAAGCCGAAAGTCGTGACTGAAAATGAAAAGGTGTAAAAGGCTGGATAAAAAGGAATCAGAGAAGTTGGTTCGTTCCCTTAAACAACATATCAAAAAGAGTTGTGGTTCCCTATGAGATCATCAGATATGAAGGTCTCAAGAGTCAGGGATAGGGGCTTGATGATATGTATGTCATCACCGACTACTTCATCAACCTTGATGAGTATGACGTGGGAATGTACGTGCCGCAACATAGGTTTAAGGAAGACAAAAAATGTCGTTGTTGGCAGCGGGCGTCGAACATAGTGCATGACGAGAAGAGAAGACTTCAACAACAAGGGAGGAATTTCTCCTGGAGTACCTACGTTAGGCCCTTCGTAGGGATACCATCGCCACCTGTCGAAGGACTCACGTTTGCCGATAATGATTGGTTAGCTGTGATAGACCTCACATGGAAGGTTAAGGGGGCAAAAGACGAACTCAAAGATGCCAAGGGCAGTAACTGAGGAGGAAGTGGTGAATCGAGTATCACTCGCTGGCAGAGTGACATCAGTCATCAGAATTCGGTCAACCAGGTCTCTAGGCGAACAGGGTTGTGGACAACTTACGCAAAGGGCAAATGAGAGGGAGAGACCTAGGGTTCTGGAGCTAGTGAGAGCAGAGAGAAGGATAACCTACGATATGATGGTTTGGTCTCAAGGATGGTTGAGGTACGAAGTGGAAAAGGACGAGACAGTCCAAGAAGTAGAATCCCGCGTGTGAGAGGAAGTGACGAAAAGGTTAACTCATTACTAGAAACATACTCGGACCCGATAAACGATAAGATAGTACAGCTAGTGGACAGGTACAAGGAGTGGAGCGGCTCGACGAACGTGCAAGAATTGCGGGCGCTCGAACATAGGGTTGAGGAACTGGCCTTAATCTATAAGGAGGAAAGGGAAAGGATAATAAACTAGAGGGAGGAGTTTTTGGCAAGGAGGATAAGAGAGATCCGCAGAGAGAACGAAGAGAGGAGGAATGGCTAGTACCGGAGGTGCAACCAGGAAGTATCAGTTAGTCGGGGGAGCAAAAATTGAGGGGTCTCTTGTGCGAGCTAGGGAAGAAGTAATACATAACGAAAGGCTGAGTCAGGAGGAAGAAACTGAGGCGACTAGAAAAGCAATTAAAGAAGCAAGGATCTTTGCTATCTGGAAGGCGGCTAACGAACTCCGATTGGCAAAGATTGAGATCTGCACGACGCCATTTGAAGGGGAGGAACTTTTCAGGGAGTGGAGAGAGACTATAGTGGAGGCAAAGACTAAACTAAGGGAGGACGTTCGCGAGCCTGAAGAGTTTTCTAACGACATGATTGACGGTGTCTCCCTGAGAACCTTGGAAGCTAATTCGCGTTATACGAAGGCTTTGTTGATCACTGATTTGGTAATCAGGGCGGAAGGGCAAGACACTGACTTCAAAGAGCTGCAAGAATTGTTGAACGGTTCTACTGAAAGGATCCTAGCCGCGTTGAGAAGTGTGGCCGAAAGCTAGACAGGGTGTTCAAGGATTAGTTAGGGAGGATGGATGGAGAAGGAGGCATGAACTATATTATGGACATTAGGGACGACTTGTCCGGGTTCGTCGAGGCATGGTCACTGCGGCAAAAGACGGGTAGGGCAGTCAGTGAGCGTCTGACGGAGTACATCACTCGAAATGGCTGTGTCGGAAAAATTGTTATGGATAGAGGGTCAGAGTTCATGGCTAGAGAGGTCCACGATTTACTTCGAAAGTCCGGGATACCGGTGTCGTTTTCCACTAGTTATCACCTCCAAACCAACGCTCCAGTTGAAAGAGGTCACCAAACCTTAGTAAACACCCTCACGAAGTGGTGCGGAGAGGACGAGAAAAAGTGGCCAAGGTTTCTAAGATTTGCTGTCTGGGCGGATAACGTCACAGTTAGAACCATTACTGGTTATCCTCCGTACACCTTGTGGTTCGGGAGGCATTGCCCTTTGCCAGTAGAATTTCACATTGACTCATGGCAGACGATCGCTTGGGAAAGGATTGCTATCAGGGAGGAGCAGTTAGCGGCTAGGATCCAGCAAATAGCTAATACTCTTGAAGCCAGCACCGTCGAGGCGGTAGAAAGGCTGAAAGACCAGAGAGAAACGGAGAAGGAAAGGTGGGACAAGAACCTCCGGGTTAGATCAGAAGGGATTCCTGCGGGGACCTTCGTGTTGCTCTACGACTCATCGTTAAAAAGAACGTGGACAGGTAAACTAGTGAATAGGTGGATGGGACCATACCGCGTGACGAAAAGATTGGAGGGAGGCGCTTACCTCATAGAAGAGTTAGATGGGGCTAGATAGAAAGAGTCGGTCTCGGGAGCACGCTTAAAAGTATTCAGAGAGCGTGAGGAAAGATCGTCGAAGCTGGACAAAAGGAAGGAGAGGATAGACGGGAAGCCTGGTGACACTAAGAGGCAGCCGAAATACGAAAAAGGGGAGTCGTCAAAGAACGTTGGAGAGATGTCTGGGTCACCGAAACACGAGACGAGGACGTCGACTAGGAAGGTTGAGAAGCCAAAGGAAAGAGGGCCTCTGAGCACGAGAACGCATATGGGAAAACCTAAGAGGAGGCTAAGAAGGGAACATCTGCGAATTGAGAGCCCAAGCCTGAGTGAAGTCAGATTGAGAAAGGAAACGACTCCCGCTGAGTACCGTCTAAACAAGAAACCATGCAAAAGCAAGGGTCGATTAGGGATTAAACATTTTAAGATTAGAAAAAAGTCTCGCGCTAGGAAGAAGACCAGTCGCGGAGCTTATACTAGGGGCCAGCGGGACTGATTTTGGAGTTGAAGGGTGGAGATTAGGTGTCTGGAACCCTTTTTATCTTCCCTTTCCCCGATGCACCCTGGTGGCTCGACGGGGACGTCGAGAATGGGGGGGGGGCTGTTGTCGAGCGGCTCCCGACTTATGCCGCCCTTTACTTCCTTCGCAAAAACGAATGGCGGGTCTCAAGATTGCCCCAATTCCCTATGTGGGGTCGAACACCAGAGGTAAAATACGCTGTCAGTATCGGCACGACCGAGACATCACGAGGCCAGGGGCTAAACTCAGTAAGCACGAACGTCAGATGATGGTACGTAAACGGCGGCCGTGAGAAGGAGACATTCGAGGACTATAAGTGGGACCGCGCCGTGAGACACGAATCAGGGGCTTGGGAACCTTACGGCGGCTAAGGACCAAACCCGCGCCGACACTTGGAGTATGACAAAAGGAAGAAGAGAGGAAGGGAGGAATTTTGAGGGCTCGGGATGTTCCAAGACGTGACAGGCCGCTGAGAGCACCACGGGGTCCGAGCCTAAGGACAAGAGGGTCTCGACGGTTAAGGAAAGAGGCACCACGGGCCTTAATCAATGTAGGGCCACATGAGGCCAGAAAGTGTCGTCGGGCCTTCGGGCCGAAGAGACAGAGCAGCGGGCCTACAAAAGATGAAAATTGGGCCCTTAATTTTCCAAAGGAACGGTACCTTAAAAGTGTTGGGACCGCCTAGGCCAAATAGGCCCGGGCCAGGCTCGAAATCAGGTCGGTACTGGGGCGCTGCAAAAGGCCTGGTTCCCGACAGGAAGGACCCGCTCGACAAAATCCCCTCGAGGGCCCAAACAGGCCCCGGCGCAGGACCGGTACCGGGGCGCTGCAACTGGTGGCGGCCTCCGGGATGAAGGACCAGCGTAGGGGAGGGCCCAACAATATACTGAGGGCGAACTGGGCCCTTCGGTAAAAAATTTCGCACATGCGCACGTGCGGGACGGGGAGCTTGGGACACGCCCAGGGAGACACGCACGGGCATGCACGCACGTGCCTGGGCCCCAACCTTGCGTACGAGAGGACCCGCTGGTGAAGAGGCACGGAAAGGGAACCTCTCGGAGGGCACTCCGAGCGGGAGCTGGGCGGCGAGCAGAGAAACCTATGAAGGAACACCACGCACCAGAGGAGTGCGTCCGGGAGCCCGATGCACGAAGAGCTCGCACAAGAGCGGCCATAGGAGCACAAGCTCTCCCAAGGGGGACAAGACGGATGGGAAGTATAGGGGAGCCGCGCGCCCTAGTGAGCACCTTCGTGCTGACGCACTGATGGGAAAAACGCACAAAGTAGGAATCGCGCGCGTGTGAGTAAGAGCTCCGACCATCGTGGGGGAGCGTGCTCGTACAGGCGAAAGCTCGAAACGGGAGTAAAGCCAGCGTGCGTGAGGAAGAGGTCCGATTACGCGCAAAGCCGCGCGCGAATAGTGCACACGGAGGCACGAGGAGAGAGCCCCCACCGCCCGCATCAGAAGGGCGTCATCTAACCGACGTCGCGCACGGATCCGCGCTAACGAACGGAGGTGGGAGAAAGGGGGAGGGCGGTGTGTAGTTGTACCTTGCTGTGGTCGCGCGATAGGTCCATTTCGAATCCGAAGTGGAGTTCGAGAAGGTAGAAGCGACTCAAAGTGGCGCTTTTAGAAAGGAGGATAAAGGGAACGTCGGGGAACACAAAAGCGCAGATGCAGGCGACTAAGGAAACGTGGGGGAGGAAAGTTAGAAGCCACTCTGCGGAACGACGAGCGCGCGGGAGATGCACCGGTCGCGAGGGGAATGGGTGTGGCGCAGACAACAGGCTGATTGCGCACTAGGAGAGTGGACACACACTTGCACCGTGTGCGGGAGCGCAGGGGAGCTGCGCTCTCGAGTACTGACAACGCTGGGAGCACCGCGCACACTTGGAGGTAGAGCGCGGGGGGGGGGGTAAACAACCACTGAGCGCGGGATAGGAGCAATCAGGGCAAACACTCGAATAGCAGTTTGATCAAGCTCGCGAACAGGGCGGGTCGAGGGCGCGTGCGTCTAGAAAGATCGTGCGGAACGGGTGCACTCGCGTGTCAGTGTAGCCGTGCAGGGTAAAGGGTGTCGCACGGGAGATTGCCAGTAGTGCCCAATTGAAATGTCGGTAGACGCACATGCAGGAGAGCGATCAAGGGGGAAAGGGAGCGAACAAGAGAGAGTGAGAGAGAGAGAGAGAGAGAGAGAGAGAGAGAGAGAGAGAGAGAGAGAGAGAGAGAGAGAGAGAGAGAGAAGAGAGAGAGAGAGAGAGAGAGAGAGAGAGAGAGAGAGAGAGAGAGAGAGAGAGAGAGAGAGAGAGAGAGAGAGAGAGAGAAAGAGAGAGAGAGAGTCACAAGGGGTGAAGGACTGGGCTTGCGGACGGGGCCATGTACACTGTGGAGAAGGTGAGCAATTGGCGGGCAGGGGACGTTCGTAAGTTCGGAAAGCCTGGGCTGCCACTATAGAGTTCGGGTCCCCAAGAATTCCTATTGAGTAGTGGAGGAATTCAAAACTGCCACCCCAGGATTCAGAATTCCGAAGCTGTCCTTAAGAAACTTGGGAAATTCCAAAAGTGCCATTACAGACTTCGACATTCCGAAGCTGCCCTTAAGAAACTTAGGAAATTCCAAAAGTGCCATTACAGACTTCGACCTTCCTAAGCTGCCCTTAAGAAACTTGGGAAAGTCAAAAAGTGCCATTACAGACTTCAATATTCCGAAGCTGCCTTAAGAAACCAGGGAAGTTCCAAAACTGCCACCGCAGGGACCAGAATGCCGAAGCTGCATTGAAGTGTTTGGGAAAAATCCAAGCGACCACCGCAGAAATTGCCACCCTGAAGCTTGGATCACAGAAGCTGTCAGAGCAAAGGCCGGAACGTCTGGATCTGTCGATGCACTGTCGTTCGGGGGCGGGCACCTATCATAGCCACGAGCCTCGCCTGAGAGACAAGAAAGGACCGTGAGACAGCGAAATCGGGAAGGGGGCGGTTCGTGCAGCCAGGGTCTAGCGTATGAAAGGATCGCTGCGCGAAGAAAGAAGGGCCGTGCCTCGTTGAGTGCTCAGTGACGCGCCGAGTGAAACGGGTTCGAAAAGGACATTGGGGTGCTCGGCCTTGACAAAGGTTGTAGATTGACTCAAAAAGCCAGATCAGACGAACCAGAGCCATATCGGACCAGACTCAGAGCGGCATCGGACCTGGCCGGGGAAGGCTGAACTCGGGCTATGGGTGAGGTCTGACCAGGGTCTCTTACCAGCCAGGGCGGATTCAGACAAGATTTGCCCAGACAGGGCAGAGCAAAACGGACTAAGACCAAGCGATTCGAGCCTGGCCCGAATCAGACCGCAGACCTAACAGGAGAGCCCGAATCTGATCAGACTCGAACGACGGTCGGGACAGGCACAGATTTTACGAGGAGAGACAGACCACTGAGTAGATTCGGACCGGACTTTGTCACAGCAGGCAAGGCCGCACTCGTCACAGACCCTTTCGAGCGAGATCAGACTCCGAGACGACTGGGTACAACCAGCTTCAGATCAGATCAGAAGAGGATAAATTCTGTTCGGGCACAATACCGGTAGCAGGACCAGAGGATCAAACTCGACAGATCTCAGACTACAGTTAACAACGGGATTGGAGAATCAGATTCCGGCCACAGCTAAACAGGAGGAACAGAGGATTGAGCTTAGGGTACAACGAGATCCCCTTCGGACCTCAGACAGCGATTAGACGGTGGGAGCAAAGTACTAGACTGGAGGCCCGGCTGGATTCAGACCCAACCCGCCAGTAAGACAAATTTTGGACATGTGAGAGGGTCAAGCCCGGGGCCGGAACAGACCACTGGAGACCTGATTCAAAACAGGTAAAGAAAGGCCTGAGAGAGGTCAGGTCCAGACCAGATCAAGGAGCGGAGGAAACTGACTTTGACGCCGAGGCCCCAAACACATATAGAACCATCCTCTCAGGGGCATGGTCAAGGTGGACCGCGATCAATGGCCCCAATGGGCACGGGACGAGACCCCGGACACTGAGAGTTCTAGCACGGTCCCTTGGGACCACAGAGCGAGATACAGACGACACCCAATAGGGAGACGAATCAGGGTCAGAACAAATACTAGATCGGTGGGGACCCAAACTGATCCCACCCACTTTGATATTGGAACTTCTGCGGGGCTAGGGGACTGCAGGGAAAATCCGATTTTGCTGGATTAAATGAAAGCTCTTGTTTTGTTTCTGCCAGACGCTGGTTTTGTCGTGCTGCCTTCCATATGCTGTTTTCGGGATTTGGTATTCTGCGGCGTGGATGTGGACTGACATGTTTGGTGCAGGTTACAGGAGCCCCGACCTACCCTCCCGTGGGTGACAGATGCGGCGCGAGGTACAGGGTAGCGTCGGCAGGCCGGCAGTGCCCTTCCACCGGTCGACAACGTCCGTGATGAGTATGGATTTACCGGCATAGCCGTAGACAGTACGAAAAGGAGAGATGTGAGGTTAGGGTTGAAAGGTGCTTTCTTGAGTTGCTGGCAGTATGGGGGAACACTCGGACATAATTCTTGTTTCGATCATTCATTTATTGTTGTATTCAATTAATTAATAAGAGGAGGAGTAAAAAACAAGGAGAGGGATGAAGGAGGAGGAGGAGGAGGGGGAAGACATTGGTGTAACTTTTGTAATTCTTCTTCTTCTTTGATTCTATCCTTTCTAATCTGATCTTTATCTTTCTCCGTCTCTTCTTTTGAATTTCAGCAAGTCTTGCATGTCTCGCAATTTGAGTTTTGGACTATATGGATGGAGTAGGATCATAACATACATATAATTTGAAACGTGGGAGTACTCCAAATGCATCTAAGCTGCTTGCTGTCCACGTTCATGTGTAGTGTTGTGCGATGGAGCGATGCCCAATGTCACATAATCTTTTGTTTTTGATTTTTTTAAAGATCCGGGTAAGCTTCGAAGAAACAATCTGGAATAAAATGTAGAGAACCTTTAAATAAATATAGTATAGTATAAAATAAAATAAAATGAAGCGTTAATTTGGTTCCATCAGGATTGGAGCTTATGATTGGAGCCTTAATTTACTAACAGTCACATATGATTTTATTATTATTTTTATAATAATAATAATAATAATAATAATAATAATAATAATAATAATAATAATTATTATTATTATTATTATTATTATTATTATTATTATATTTAGGGTTACCGGCGTTCGGAACGGGCCGAACGCCCGAACCCGAACGCCCGATCGTCGGGAGGCGTTCCACCGTTCGGGCCGAACGCGGAC
>BFEA01000675.1:442054-453691 GCA_003427395.1 Chara braunii | reverse complement strand
AGAGAGAGAGAGAGAGAGAGAGAGAGAGAGAGAGAGAGAGAGAGAGAGAGAGAGAGTGTTGTGGGGGATTTGCATTCGAGCAGAACTGTGATAAGAAAATCGACAAGTGGGCATATTGACCACGTGGGGTCCAAACTCCAGACATCTGAATGATGTTCATCCCAAAGAGTTGGTTACAAGGACATTTTGGACAATACAATCCGAGGACTGCACATTAGTATAATTTGTATTTGGCGTTCCTTAAAACAAAACCAAAAGATAGTCACTTCGAAATTTTCAAGTAGTGATCGATTTCTTCATTCAATCAGGTTACAACGCATATTTTTGTTGTTCAATCAGGTTACAAGTTACAACGTTTTTTTTTTTTTTTTTTTTGAAAAAGTTAAGAATCAATTTTCTTTTACTCCGAGGCCGCAAATCCTCAACAAACAACCAGGTGTGACTGAATACTGGGACCATTACCCAACTTCAGTGTAGCCTATCGGTCTCGTGGTATACAAGATACCCGAATGCAGTGTCAAACGAACTCTCTGCTCTAATTGAACCTAATATAGAAAAACCCTATTCTCATACATTTTATTCTAAGTACATGTAAAACCAACTTCAACTTGATGCTCTTTCGATTGTCGAGAGAAGGTCTAATAGCGACACGTTCCCAGTCAATCGAAACTATGACACTCCATCCAAGAAACCTCAAAAACAGAAGCTACCTTTCTCCTGTAACAGTCATTTCGTAAAAACGGACATATTATATTTTTTGAACGAAATTAAAACTATTTTTTTTTGCCAAAATTCGGTTGGAATTTTTTGCTCCTGGGGGTCCGGCATTCCCGAAACGCCAGACCCCCTACATGTATCTGGTTTATGGTTGAGACCAGATACCATTTTTTTTTTTTTTTTTTTTTTTTTTTTTTTTTTTTTTTTTTAAATCTGGTCTCAACCATAGACCAGATACATGTAGGGGGTCTGTTGTTTTGGGAACGCCGGACCCCCAGGAGCAAAAAAATCCAACCGGATTTTGGCAAAAAAATTTAGTTTTGATTTCGTTCAAAAAATATAATAGGTCTGTTTTGACGAAATGGCTGTTCTGTGCAACAAAAAATTCCCACAAGAAATGAAAGTTGAAAAAAATTTCCATTAAAAAAAAATCCTTCATATTTAAAAATTATCATTCCAATGTTCGTGCAATTCTAAAATTTTCAGTTTTATTTGATAAGTTCGGTCTAAAAATGAGTTTTCCCTTCCAACTACATCTACTTGTTGAAGATCGAATGAAAGTCTGGACGAGTTTATGAAATATCTTAGTCAAACTTTCATTCTACGACAACAAATATATTCGAATTACATTGGATTATCTCATTTATGACTGAAAACTCTTATATAGAATGACATTCCAATTAAAATATTTCATGAAATCATCAAAACTTTCATTCCGTCTCTAGCATGTATACCTCATTCTTGGAAAATTTTTTTAAGTAAGACGAAAATTTTTAAAAGTGGAACGACATTCTTTAAGATGGAATAAAAATTAAAAAATTAAGAATGTAATTTTACTATAGAATGATTATTTAATTCTGGAAAATTTTTCTGTTGTGACAATAATAACCGAGTGTCCTGGAAAGTACTCCTACCCTACTTTAACCACGAACAAAATTCTAACTTGCCTACTGAGTAGTCTCTTACCAGCTTTATTGAGGTTTTTCCTCATCCCCACGTTCTCGGAAACCATCTGACTGTCTGTCTAACTATGACTCCCCTGTATCTCCTGTTCCAATCCGCTTTTATGTAGTTTATGAGTCTGGAGAAGATCATGAATTTTATTTCCGTGTTTGAAGTACCTTTCCTCTCGAAGCAAACCTTTTTTCTATTTTTTCAGATTACTAGATATATTATGGCCGACATGCGTGAACCACGAAGCCACATCCATCGGTTATCTGCATATTGCACGGGATCGTCCCTAGGAGCACATAGTTGTGACGCACCAGCTTTCGTACCCGAACGATCTTATGAAGGCCCCTTGTTTTTGTTGATCTCTTTTGGGCTCTTTTTTTTGGTATTTCTTTTTGCCATCTCCTCTGGGCATGATATCACGGGCCAACTGGGCCCGTTTCGTGTCTCAGACGATGTTTCTTTTTGATTTCTTTGCAATTTCCTTTCGACAGTCAATGCATTTATGTAGAAACTACGTGCGCCTTAGTGATCGCCCAAAGAGAGTCTGTTCGGCAGTTGGAAATTTCGGGATTTACGAGCGCTTTTCTCACTGACGTGTCATTTCTTGCAAACGAATGTTCTCGCATCCGCCCTTGAAAAATCTGTGAATTTCCAGTAGGAAGCTGGATGGATGCAGAAATTTTGCGTGCTCAAATTCGCACGCTGATATTGCATTTGAATTTTTCAATCTTGAGGTGACTTTAAAACCAGGATGGATGAAACGTAATTGTTTTAGTGCCTTTTTTTTCTTTCTGCATCGGAGCCATGCATGCGAGCTTTCCCTCGCTTCTCGCTAGGACCCATACCATCTTCATCCTCCTTCTATTTGCGCCTTCTTCGCTTTACCTGTAACTGTTTTCCATCCCTTCTCTCTCACGCTTCACCCCTTCTCCTTCTCGTCTGAATCTTGGCCCCGCTCCATGCTGCTTTTCCTGCTCTCCTCCTTCTCGCCTTCATCCCCATACTGGAAACTCCCTATCAATACCCCTCGAAGTATTCGAAGCTGTCAAGTGATGTCGTGTAAGAAGGAGACTCCTCGCACGCCGTGATCTGATTGGCTACGAAGAGACTCGCCGGGTTTAATATGGCTTTCCCCAGGCGATTAACCCAAACTTCCCCCTCACCCCTTCCTACCTCCACCTCCCTCTCCTCCATTTTCCACTCCCTTTTTTGCAATTATGAAACCCATAAGTGCGTCTGAAAATCTCTCTCTCAACCCATCTGCCTGCTTCTGGGAACTTCTGGCTAGGGGTATGCGCAAGTAGCGAGTCAGAAAGCCCTGACGAGCTGACTGCAGTCATGCATGGCTGTGCGCCGAGTGGCCACGGCGAACTACGGGATCTGGGCAAGTTAGCCTGAGTGTAAAGGCTGAGTTGGAGGGGTGACGATCGCTGGGTGTGGAGGTTGGTACGTTGAGGCCAGGATACTCAATATCTGAGTAAGAAGAGTGTGAATACGAGGTTGCATGGCCAGGGGCCATAATCAGAGAGCAAAAGACTAGTGCGCCTTGATATTCGGGTTCTCCTTCCTTTGGTTCTTATAAGCTAAGTCTACGGCAATTCGCCGATGGCCTCCCCTTTTTCTGTTCTAGCTTGCTTGTACGATTGGAGTTCTCATCGTCTTTTTTGAGTCCACTTCTTTGGTCCGACTAACGTCTCTCCCTCTCTTTGCCTCTCTCTCTCTCTCTCTCCCCCCTTTTTGTCCCATCGTGTTTGTCTGCTTAATGAATGCTAGAATGATCTGATGTTTTCGACTGCCTTCTTTGCCCTTGATTGAGCTCAAATGAATCTCATACGACGAGCATCATTGAACTCAAAGAGGCCAGCATGCTCCAGGAGACCTTTTCGGTTCAGCCGTTTCTCGGTTGAGGATGTGTCCGCTGAACAAATGAGAATTGTGCCTGAAGATTTCTTATGCATGCTCATGGATTGGGCTTACTAAGCTAGGATTTTGTGAATGCATGCTCACCCCTCACTCAATGGATGACGATTATGATCTTGATTAGATTGGGTTCGTCCTTGCTTTCTGATCGATCCACCGAATGGGTAAAAGTTAATAGGATATGTACTATTGCGACTGTTTATGTTGTTGATTGAATAACTGGTTGAGCAGACTTACGTGATTAGTTTTGCGAATGCCATGTGGACCGAATATTCAGATCCGACCAGGCACCAACTTCTCGTACCCCCATTGCATCCTTCCCATACAACGAGGAAAGGACACATGTGTGTGAGTGGGACGTACGAGAAGCCGTCGCCAAGATCGGGGGGCGGTATTATTTCCCTCCCAAAACGAAGTGTTGTGGGTTCGTAGGTGCTGTTTTTGTCCTAATCGATACCCACTTCCCTCTGTACTCATTGTTATTGCCTTTCATCGAATTGATTGCCATCCCTTGGACGATGGTAGCGCCCCACTGACCTAACACCTTGTGTAGCGATTGCGGCAGCACGGAGCGTTAGTACCAGAAGAGGGGGTTCCACTACCAGACACGTGGCGAGGACAAACGTAAGGAATGAGCCACCAGGCTGAGGCCATCCACGTCGGATTCCGAGCGACGTCGGAATTTGATTCGGAAACAGGTCCCCACGTGGGTACCTTCGCCTTTCAACTCTAAAAGATGGCGGGTAGCCCTCATAAAAGTTCAACGATACTTTGTGGATTGAATGGATATAGCCACGCACGGTCATTGGTTTCAACATTTTCCAAAAATTTCTCCTCTTTGTAAAATGGGACGCTGGACCCGGTTTCCAGCAGGTGACGCTACCCACCAATAGATGGAGCCTCTCCTCCGGTGCTAAAAAAAAAAAAAAACCAAAAAAAACTGCGCGCACTTGTCCCTTCCCCCCCGACGGTGAGCATTTCTCACTAAACTGTAACCACACGGGGGATTTCAGTTTCGTCTGTGTGCCCACACTCAATTTCCCCCAAATCCTTGGCACACCCCATTTTGCTGTCTTCGAGGGCCTATTCTACACAACTTATCACTCCAACTGGACAGCGGAGGGTGTGAGGTTGAACGTCACACAGTTCTAATCCCACTGCCATTCCCACTCTTCAAACCTGTCCCCATCATGATGGGAAGCCCACCAATTCGAAATGCGCCTTGAAGTCGGGCAATCCCACCGAAGATGGGTGGTGGACTCAAAGGGCCAGACATACCTACTGTAGTTGGGTGGATTTCCATTCCTTTTCCATCCAACCATATGGCTCAAGGAGTCATCAGAAGGGACAGAGGATTGCTGCATGTCTTTGAGAAGGGAGGGTTTTAAGTTGAACCCACAATCTGCAATGCATATTTACCCCTAGAGAAAAGGGAAGACAAACTACTGTCTGGTCCAAGTCGCCCTCTGAAATAGCATGGTGATAGTCCTGAGTAGCTGGGCTACCAGCCATGCCGCCCGAGACGCCCGGCTGGGCAACTGTGCCGGGCGGGGCCCTGGCCCATATCCCACCGAAAAATAAAAAAAATCATTTTTTTTTTTTGAAACAAAAGTATGCAGAATAGCAAACCAAGCAACTTTTTGGTTGAGGGTCACTTCCAAAGTCTTCATAGAATTTGAAATAAAAATAAAATAACATAAGGAAAATTATCTCACCCCCTTTAAAGGCCTTTCAACCCCTGTCAAGCCCCTTTAAGACCCTTACCCCCCCCCCCCAACCCTCCAAAATGACATGAATAAAAAAAAAAGGAGGACCGGATTTGGGTCCCTTTCGGAGGGCGAAAAAATGCCGCATGATCAGGGAAAAGAAAAAAAAAAAGTTTGGACTATTGTTTTTTACTCGTTTGGGTGACCCGGGCAAGAGGGTCCAAGCCGCAGTGATCTGGCAAACTAGCCAGGCGGCCGGGCCCGTGCGGGTCTGGTAGCCCAGCTGAGTAGACAATACTGAGGTGAGATAGTATGGATAGGGGTGCGCTAGGAGTTTTGAGCGAGGACGGGTAGGGAGGTGGTCGTATGGAGAATAAGGGAGAGTCAGGACAACCAATAGCTGTGTCAGCAGTCCCGTGTATCCGGAGTCTATCGATCAAGCGTTCGCATGAACAACAGTATGTCAAAGTACGACTCACAGACCAGACAAAGTGAAAAGCAAGACAAAGATAGAAAAAGGCAAGATGAAGACCATGCAAGAATACAAACCGACATGAAGACGACACGACCCAACTGACAGGTATCCCCGAACGCGACTGTATATTAAGATAAAACATGAAACACAGTAGCGGATTTGACCCGACCGGTTTCGCCTAGCCGCTCACTAGGCTCATCAGGGGTCTTCAATCGGTTTGACGCACACACTGACTGTTAGGACTAATATACTATTTATCTAAGTTACAGCCAGCCTACCGTCACTTGAACCGACAACTTCTAGAAAAAATCTCCCACCACTTGAAATTGACTCAAACCCGGCTGCGCTCACAAAAAAACCTTCGAAACGGTTCTACAGAAAATCCTACAGTCCCTAAAAAACAGAGGCCTATTACGGCTCACGGTACCTCAGAATCAACTCACATATTCTTGAACAAACCCTTCACGACTTCTTGAACAGATCCTTCGCAAAACCCAACAACCCTTACTGGACAAAAGCGTCCAGATCCACACCCCTTACCCCATCTACAGAGGAACAATCATGTTGAACCATTGCATAAACACGTCCAGAACCAGAACCAAGCCCCTATCACGAGGGCAATCATATCGCTGAAAACTCCAAATTTAAACCGGTGCCTCCTACACCAAAGGCAAGCAGGACCCATGCTATCCGATCCTCAATAACGAATCTCAATTGGTTAACACCGAAATCCATTGCCTCTACAATCCTGCGAACTTCCGTGAAAAATTTATCAACATCTCATCGAAAAAATCGTCCGGATACCCCCTTCGCCATAACTCACACTTAAGGGAGAACAAGAAGGGTATCACTAACTCTTCAACTGACGAAAAAACCTTTCAAATTGCCCTATACAGGAAAGATGATATCACCGCCTTCTTTTGCTACTTGCTTGAATATGAGACGAAGTCTTGAATGCACTGAAACTTCAGTTTACTATTAACGTCCTCCTTCTGGTTCTTAGTCATAGGGAAGCAAAGCACACCAGTTGCCCCATCGAGCACCTTCAAAACACACCCCAGATAATCCCAACTATCACCAAAACTTGTTCGTTCTAAGGTCAGATTGGTATCATTACACCACCTAAACGAACTAATCAAATCAAATCCTTTCCGAAGCGAACACCTGTCCTTCTTTTTACACACCACGAATACGGACACATCGTCGACCAGCCTGCATCCTCTGAAAAATTTCTGATCATTGCCCAAGCCAGACAAAAACCTATACTCATCGAACGCACACAAAAGGCAGGCTAACGCTGGGCTTGTCTACTTTCTCATTGGAATACCCATATTTTGTTTCAATAATCGTCCCACTGCCCATACAAAGGTATTTTTCAATTCAAACGAAATAAATAAAAAAACTAGATCAAAAGTAGTGCACTTCCACTTGGATTCACATTTCCCAAACAAGACTTTCGCTCCTTTCTCCTGCTGCCTGGCAGCCACCCCTTTGGCTCCCTTACCAATCTAAAACTCGACTACCCATCGAACCGCGTTCAAAATCGAATTGTGCGGCAAATTAGAAAACATGTCCTTAATATCAAAGGACGCACTGATGAGGAAAAGAGTCTCGGAAAGACCTTTGTTGACTTCTTTCAATTTTCCAATTAACAGATCAGCGCTCCGCAGATTCAAATTGCTTTGAGCAGGCAGACTCCAAAGCATTGCGTTGACCGCCATTGAAATCACATGTCTTCCTCTGACTGCACATTCGGAATGTGAAGGGCAAATCGGCTTCCACCTTGTGATATCTTTATGCTTGGGAATGCAATAGGCAAACCGAAATTCACCGTTCTTCTCCCATCGCCCCACTGATAACAACTTCTTCTCGTGATATTCCCTAGCAGATACACCACCAACCTCTTCTTTTGTCCTGTCACAAATCTCGAATGCACGATTTGTCAAAAACAACTTCAGCATGCAACTATGATAAACCTGCAGACAACATATAAAGGTATCACCTACATTATGGTCAACTGGACAACACACAAGACCAGACAACATCTGTTGAAAAAAGACTATGTCATCCTCACAAACCCCAGTCGACACTTCCGAAATTTTGACGAAACATCCCTCAATGTCATCGGAAGAAATAGAAGAAACTGGAATAGGGGGAAGGGTAGGGTGCGTGGAAAAGGAGCGCAAGATCTGCGAGCACAGACTCTCAATCTTTTGCGTCTTACTCGGCCTAACTACGTTCCTCGAGTTATTCAACCAGTCTGGGATTGAATCCCCCGACTCTCCGAGCCGAAAACACACATGTCCATTCAAGCGAGGAAGAGAAGGGTACTTCACCTCATTACACGAACACTGTGGTTCCTCTGCACGAGCGAATTTTTAAAAATTATGAAGGATATCTCCCATGTTCTTATTTTTGCACCAAACGATGCGCATTCGTCGTACCAACATGTTCCTCCAACTCGCCCGTAGTTCCATACCATTCAGTAGTCGTGCACACAACTGCCGAATTCTCGCCTTACTAACCGAATCATCGTACTGAATTCGAACAACCACCCTCTTTCGAACTTGGATCCCAAATCGTGACAGAAAATGGTGTGACAGAACACATCGCAGTCGAAACCTCGTCCGTTTCTCACCGAAAGTTCGTACAGCGGTATAGGCTGCTATTAAACGGTCAAACTCCTACGAATTCAGATCTTTCATCGTACTCGGATTGCTCAGTAATTCTGCCAGGGGGGCTTTCAAAAGCAGGGACTGACTAAAAAACTGCTTGATCGGATCAAATGTCAATACCAATCCCCCTCTCAACCACTCTCTGGCATACCGAAGCTCTTTTACCCTGAGATTGGAACTAACGAAGCTTCCACCAAACAGTCTTTTAAGGACCTTCCATTTATCAACCAATAGACGTCCTGCGGTACAGTGAACTGTAATAGACTTAACCCGCTGTCCCATGCATCGTTTTAATATTTCTACTAAGCTAACATTGGGCGCACCATCAGTAGGGTGGAACCTACAGAGTAATCCTCCCCCTAGCTTCAAACCCCGTCCAAAATTATCCTTACTATCACATACGAACTGCTGCTTCTTCTTACTTCGCAATCGTTCCCGGAGTCCTGGTCTAGATCTACATGCATGCCGAGGCTTATCAGTAGTATTGAAGGCCGGACATAACTGTCGAATGAAAAACCTCTCTGTAATCGTCAAATCTTTACTCTCACAACAACACAATAGAACGATAAGATAACTTGAAATACCACAACGTCGCAACCACTGATACAACTTTTCATTTCGTTTACCATTCTCCAACGCCTGTCTGCTATGACTCCTGTACACATGTTCCTTCTATCGACTGTGCAAATCCCGACTAGTAATGCCGACGTACGTATGCTTAAACCAGGGCGACACAAACGCATATACGACTGGTCCCTCCCACGCATCAACTCCAAGCGTTCGTGAGGAAGAAAAAACCTCTGCAACATAGCCAAATAATCTACTGTACCACGGGATCAACCCAAGGAAAATAAGACAACACACTACGAAGCGCACCAGACAACTCAATTCCTTGCAGTGCAACCACACGACATTCTCGGCTCGTAAACGAAAACAAATAATGAACAGTCTCCATAACCAAGCCGCGCCGGGGGATGACCCTAAGATTCTGCCGAATTGCTCCCCCCATCTTTGCTTAATGCTTCGTCCGCATCAGTAACTTTGACCACATCATCAGACTTACCTAGGTCTTTGCTCAATTCGTCGTCGATCATGGCCTTTTCCGCCCTTGCCTGTGCCACCGCTTCCTTCGCTGCATCAAGGGTAGTATAAGTAACTCCCTCCTCTTCGCATAAATGACGAACAACATCTTTCTTCAAATTACGCAATTCCCTTCTGGTCGCTCTTAGAGTTGCTTCTCGATGGCTAACCAGAATCACCGGTGACGCTTCAGCAGGCTTCTTCTTCGCTGTCGACGCATGTGCCGCGGCATCAATCTTCTTACGTAAGTTTGTCCCTTGTATGAGACAGGTTTGCAGACGTGCCATTTCTTCTTTCAGTCGTTCCACTCCCTTCTCAGATTCCTTACGCCCATTAACCTCCCTAAACCTCATCTCCTTGAGAAGTTCGACTTCCTGCTTGTTGTGATTAACCAGCTCCTTCAGTCGCTGATCCACTCTTCCGGTAGCGTGAGGAGATACCATTGGTGTGGTTCTTGGCCGAACACGAGCCTCGGTGCTCGGAGTTTGTCCCACAGCGACGGAACCTCGCTTGTTTCCCGGTCGTAAAGCTTCGTTACGCCAGACTTCAGCATTGGCTTCGGCCACCTCACACTGTTTCTGGAGGGCCAAGATAACCTCTTCAAGTGTAGCTAAGCGCTTCTCCATGGTGATTTTTACAGCCTCCTGTTTGCGTCGAAGGCGAATAATTTCGTCTGAGTTACTAACCTCAGTGGAGGTGCTTGCAACATCGCGAGTCTTCTGTAGCTCATCAATCCTCAGCTTCAGCAGGCGCAGTTTCATCTTCATCCATGCTCTTCTTCTTCTCTACAACAGGTTCTTTTTGCTTACACAACATCTCGATCTGAGCTTTCAACTTTGCAATATCTTCTGTCTCCGCCGCTTTCTTCCCGTCAACGGCTTCGCGCACAACTTCCAACTTGGTGGCCAACTCTTGCTTGAATGATTGCTGGAATTCCTCACGATTTTTCTTCTCTTGTTCTCTTCGTTCTTCGTCTTCTCGTTCCCATTTCTTCCTTTCCCCCTCTTCACGCGCCGCACGTTCTCTTGCTTCATCCGCCTGGTGCTTGCTGTTGATCCGTGTAACGATCCCCTCCAACGTGCCGACTCGCTTACCTAACCCCGTCCCACCCCCATTGTATGAATTAGGATAGAACGGTGCCGATGTGCCGACATGCGACGAAGAGACAGGCGGATACGTAGCTATAGGTTGAACAGGTACCAAAGCGTTGCTAGTCTGCTGACCATTGTTAGCACGAGGATGTGGACAAAAACGCGAAATATGACCTAATTGACCACAGTTATAACAATCGCGGATAGGTGGAGCATAGCCATTAGGATTATGTGGTGCATTCCCATTGGGAACACCATTAGACGCCATATCGAAAAGACGAAGTCACTCAACTGTAGTATTATCCCTACGTCGGTTCCTCCGTGAGACAAGGTCGATCAAGCGTTCGCATGAACAACAGTATGTCAAAGTACGACTCATAGACCAGACAAAGTGAAAAAGCAAGACAAAGATAGAAAAAGTCAGGACGAAGACCATGCAAGAATACAGACTGACATGAAGACGACACGACCCAACTGACAGGTGTCCCCGAACGCGACTGTATATTAAGATAAAACATGAAGCACAGTAGCGGATTTGACCCAACAGGTTTCGCCTAGCCGCTCACTAGGCTCATCACGGACACACTGATTGCTAGGACTAATATACTATTTATCTAAGTTACAGCCAGCCTACCGTCACCTGAACCGGCAACTTCTATAAAAAATCTCCCGCCACTTGAAATTGACTCAAACCCCACCGCGCTCACAAAAAAACCTTCGAAACGGTTCTACGAAAAATCCTACAGTCCCTGAAAAACAGAGGCCTATTACGGCTCACGGTACCTCAAAATCGACTCACATATTCTCGAACAAACCCTTCACGACTTCTCGAACAGATCCTTCGCAAAACCTAACAACCCTTACCGGACAAAAGCGTCCAGACCCACACCCCCTTCCGGAGGCAAGCCTCTACAACTTGAACAACCTGGGCTTTCTCAAAAAAAAAAAAAAAAAAAAAAAAGGTGTCGTCTGCTAAAAAGTGGAATGATACACCCCCATACGTTTTGTCTTTTGTGCAT
>BFEA01000675.1:353800-376014 GCA_003427395.1 Chara braunii | reverse complement strand
ATGGAAAGATACATTGCCATATATGGGCCTCGCTGCACTACTCTGGAAATGTGCAAAACGAGAGTGAATCTTGCGTTAGAATATGGAAAGATACACCGCCAATATTTTTGTTCTTTTGTGCATGTTGAGAGTAGTGCAGCGAGGCCCTATGTCTTGTTGTGCATGTTGAGAGTTGTGCAGCGAGCCCGTTGGTGAACATTACCGTTGAGGTTCTGACAGGTTGGACGCGCCGGGCTTCACTCGTGCAAAGAAATTCTGATCCCCCCCCTTTTTTTTTTCCGGGGCCCCACGCGGCCTCAAATTGTTGTTGTTGTTTTTTTTGTTTCTTGACGCGACATCCCACTTGAGCCTACAACACCCCTCCCCAACTTTTTTTTTTTTTGGCCGACCCCCTATTTTCGGGGTGCGCTGCACCCTGTGCGCGCGCGTCGTGCGCGGCGCGCGGTGCGGCGTACGTGCGGGATGCCGCGCACCTTGATGCGCCGCAAGTATGCTTTGTTCCTTTTTCCAAAAAAAAAAATCAAACAAACAATTTCCTCAAAATTCAAATCTTCAACTTTTTCCCCCTGGCTGATTAATGGGTGTGCTGTCCTATTATGGATTAAATTTTGAGATTCCCTTGCTGCTGACTCCGTGCTGAGGGACTTCTGAAACCTTTTTTTTTCCTGGGTCTGTTCTATTCTGGGCAGCACTGCCACAGCAGCACTCCATTTCCTATTCTGGCAAGTGAAGAGAATACATACGTGCCCACGTTACGGACCCTTTCCTTGAGGATTGCACCTCCTCAAGCTCACTGTTAAACATGCAGCTGCAGACGGTTCATTCGTTCATGAAACACACACCACTTTCACTGCCATGATGCTTTCCTTCTGCTGCCCTCTCACATGATATTGTTCTGTTAAGCCTTGGAAAACACACTTACACCTGCAGTTGTGAAACAGGTTGGGCTCAGGGTTTTCAGCTGTGAAAAAGGAGTGTTTCCTGCCATGAGACTGGTAGGGTTAAGGGTTTCCTGATGTGAAACAGGTAGGGTTTGGGGTTTAGCGTCTCGTTCCACTGCACTTAGATTCAAGTCAGGTGCAAAAAGTCATCATTACACCCCAGGGCCTCCCTAATGCCGACTGAAGACGTTTTCTTCAAGGGCTGGCTTTTGAAACCCAAGGGCACCAGGGCCAAAATCTTCCTTGAACCGAAGGGAGCTCAGAGAGGTGTAAGTTCAAGGACGGAAACTGCTCACTGAACAAACGTGGCCTCGCCAGGACACTCACAAAACAAAAAAATCTTCAAGTGCAGCTGCTTTAAGGGTTGTTTCAAGGGCACACGGAACAGACACAGGAGTTGGGGTAAAGTGGTCAAGTTTGGGGCATTAGGACGCCCTTGAAACTCGTGGGTTTTCAAGGGTCTTCAAGTCATGTGGAACGAGCCCCTTAGGGCTTCCTGTTGTGAATCAGGAGTGGTTTAGGGTTTAGGGTTCAGGGTTTTCTGCTGTGAAACATGGAGGTTAGGCTTTTCTGGTGTGATTTGGGTGAGGTTAATAAGGGTCAAGGGTTTACTGTTGTTAAACAGGTAGGGTTTAGGGTTTCCTGTTGTCAATCAGGAGTGGTGTAGGGCTTAGGGTTTTCTGGTGTGAAACAGGTGGGGTGGGGTTAAGGGTTTCCTCAGCTGTTGTGAAACAGGTCGGGTCTAGGTTTTCCTCGTGTGAAATGGGTATCCTTCAGGGTTTAGGGTTTTCAGCTAGGGTTGCCATTGCTGAAACAGGCAGGATCTAGGGTCCAAGCCTTGAAGGTTTAAATTTGTGGTTTGAAACAGGTAGGGCTGAACGTTTAGGGGTTCCTCATGTGAAACAGGTAGGGTGTAGGGGTCTGGGCATAGGGTGTCAGAGTTTGGTGGGTTCATCTATTTTGAATTATTATAATTTCCTGTTGGGTTTGCCTTCGTTGGAACAGGTGGGATCTAGGGATTAGGGTTTCGTGGTTCGAAACTGGTAGGGCGCAGGGTTTAGAGAACTTTAGACCGTGCGGCTGAGAACCAGGTAGGGTCTAGGGTTTTGAGGGTAGGGTCTTGAGTTTGTGGCTCATCTATTTTGGATAGAACTGCTAGTCCCCCCAATCCCGGGCATGAGTGTTATTGTTGTTTGAAACTGGTAGGGCACAGGTTTACGAGTCTCCCGCTGTGAACGAGGTAGGGTCTAGGGTTTTAAGTGTAGGGTTGGAATTTGGGTTGCAGCTATTTTGAGTAACATTGCTAGTTCCCAAGCCAGGGCAAGAGTGTCATTCTCCTTGTTGTTTGAAACTGGTAGAGTGCAGGGTTTAGAGTTGCATGCTGTGAAGCAGGTAGGGTCTAAGGTCTTTATTATAGGGTTTGACTTTGGGGTCCACATCCATTTTGAATAACATTGCCAGTCCCCCAAACCTGGGCATGAATGCCATTGCCCTTGTTGATACAACTACGGGGAACTGGTGTCTGAGGGCCAGCACCTGAAGGCTGAAGCCTGCGTATGGGACCGGAGTTGTTGTCGAGGGCCATTTGATTTCACCGGAGTTGCTGTCGAGGACAGACGATGGATGGAGTGCAAGACTCCTGCCAGTGACTGGATTGCTTTGTCACTATGTTGCATGTGCAAATAACATGCAGTGTCATCTAGCTTGTTATTGATGCTTTGGTGGAACGGAAAAGGTCCATAAGGGTAAAGAGAAGGCTACTGTCTTGACCCGGGTAGAATGCTTGGTCATTATGGCTGTATGCAGGCCAACTGTCTGTCTAGATACATCGATAATGATCGCGCTTTCTATTCGGGTGAAGATGATAGTCAATGGAAAGAGGATGCCATGCAGCTACAGCTGCAAGGTAGAGTTCTCAGGGTCTCCTCCATGATAATCACTATATTAAGTCTTCCTCACTCTCTTTGCTGCCAAGACCCACCTTGTTGTTACTAAAGAAAAAGGAAAGAACAAAACTAAATCCACATTATCATAGATGCCGTGTTAGTGGCAGGGATATTGCCAGTCATTGTCAGCTGAATAAAATGCCTACTCATAACTCTGCTTAAACCACCAGTACTCTTGGCCCTTTTCCTTGCCGGGCCTGGAAACGCCCTGCGCGCCACAAAACCAGAATCGGCACAGCTCTTTTGGGCTTGTGGCCCTTTCTTTTGGCTTGCGCGTCCAGCCATTTCACTCTGGTAGCTGATCCTCGAAACTCGTGGAGGGTTAACGGCCGAGTTGAAGAAAAATGTCTGGGGCCAAGTACTGGTGGTCTAACCTCCTCCCATATAGAGAGTGTCAAATCGATGTGGGTCAAAGATTCAAAATGCCCACAGGACTCAAGAGGCCCTCCTTTGGTCTAGTCGGACTAGTGTTATGAACCCGGTTGCTTGTTGTCAGATGACCAACACTCACTCACATAGACTTCCAGGTATGCCCATACATACACAGAAGGAAGGGGAAAGGATGGGAGCATCACACCGCACAGGGAGAAAGAAACACAGCGGAAGACTTGACCATGCGATATGACAGAGTACACTGAAAGTGCAATTCGCTCCACCGAATCCTCACAACCAGTCACAAAGGAAACTCGAGTAGATCACATCCAGAAGACAATGAAGCAAAAATAGTTCACACACTGTATTAACACTGTTTATTAAACCACCAGTACTTGGCCCATACATGGGCCGCGGGCCTTCCCCGTTAATGCGCCACAGTTTTCGGGGTTCGGGGAAGGCCCGGCAGTGCAATGGAGGACGATGTGCGTGGGCCCACAAAAACGGGGCAAATGGACTGTAAGATGTCCTGATGCTGTGCTATGTGGAAACGTTCGGAGGCTGAAGGCAACGAGGGGGGAAAGAGAAACACGAGAAGGAAAAAAAAACAGATCGTTGCTTTTTTTTTTTTTTTTTTTTTGGGAAGAAAATTGGTTTTTCATGAGTGCCCGCCAGCCCTGTAACGTTAGCACTTTTTAGAATGTATCTGGCTGTACTTGTGGGCACAGTGGATGAATCTGAGGGCAATCACGTTCAGAGCTTGGTATCTCTTTTGCCCTTTGTTTTTCTTTTTTTGTTTTTTTTTTTGGAAGCAGTATCTCGGCTGTTTGTGCTTCTGCTCCCCGTGAGACACGGGGAGCATTCAATGCTTGCCAGCTGTTCCAAGTCCACAGCCTCACTGTGACGTAGCACTTTCCAGAATGTATCTGGCTGCACTTCGGTGCAGCAGAGGATGTATTTGAGGGCAATCACGTTCAGAGCTTGGTACCTCTTCTCCCCTCTGTTTTTTTCTGTTTTTCTTTGTTTTCTGTTTTTTTGTTTTTGTTTTTTTGGAAGCAGTATCGCGGCTGTTTGTGCTTCTGCTCCCCGTGAGAGACGGGGAGCATTCAATGCGTGCCAACCGTTTCAATTCCAGGGCTTCACTGTGACGTAGCACTTTCCAGAATGTATCTGGCTGCACTTCGCTGCAGCAGCGGATGTATCTGAGGGCAATCGCGTTCAGAGCTTGGTGCCTTTTTTCCCCTTTGTTTTTTTTTGTTTTTTTTCGTTCCTTTTCAAGATTCACGGCTGTTTGTGCTTCTGCACCCTGCCAGAGGCGGGGAGCATTCAACGAGATCTGTCCAGATGGATCTGGATGCACTTCTGCCCAGGCCATTTTCATGTACACGAGTGGAAACAAGAAAACTATCTCCGCTTTACATTCCAGCTGCTGGCACCAGGTCCAGAGTAAGGGCGGTACCTGTGCCAAGCATCAAATGTCCCATGTTGGTTCCCGCCCCCGGCAGGCTCGGCAAAAATCGACGGGCAGGGCATATTCAGGCTCGGCTTCAATAGCTGGGCCAAGTACTGGTGGTTTAAACTCAGAGTCTCGAATTGCCAGAATAACCCCAGAACTGTGATGTACTGCTCAGAATGAGCAGCGCTCCTTTCGCCAACTCTGAATAACGGCTATCACTACCCCTGAGTCCCTGAAACAACCAGCGCCACCCAAATACTGCCTCCAGAGGGAAGCGCCACCCTGAAACAGGCCTCTGAGGCCAAGCGCCTCTCAGAGGGTGAAGAAGACCAGCGCCACAGTCTCTGATGATGATAAAGTGCCAGAAGGCCTCTCTGATGAAGGTCTTCAGCAGCGCCACCTCTCCTGACAAAGATGATCTCTGAGGTTACAGGCTGCAGCTGTAGCTGCAGTGCCACTACCCTGAACCCCTACGCCTGAGGAGGGTTCAGCATAGCACCAACTTCTCCTTGCTCGCAGCAGACTCCAAATAGCCCGAACCTCTGAACAGCCCCACGTGCTGTTTGAGAACAGCGCAGGTCCCAGCTATGGCCGGCGCTTCGAAGGTCCGGCTATATCTATCTCCTCCAACGCTGAACATGTACCACCCCAGTTCACGCGTTGCACAACCGCAATGTACACGGTACCAACTGCCAAAAGCCCTCAACCGACTTCCCTAATCCTATTCATAGTCTACCCTAGCCTAGACACAACCTAGACCGGACTGACTGGACTGACCGGTACCATTTTGGTTTCGGCCTCTAGGACCTCTCCCTACCCGGCTATAGGCTATAGGCCCGTAGGCGCTTCTGTCCTACTGGTAGCCCGGGTCTGCTATTCGCAGTTAGGGTAGCTGTAGGAAATTCAAGTTAGTGCCGGCCTGAAATTTTTCCAAATTTACAGATATGTCCCTCACGAAGTTTCCGCACACGCAGATCTGTCAGTTAGCCCTCAGCCAAACAAATTTGTGAATCTAACCTTCCTATGTTACAGCCTCAAGTCGACGGGTCGCAGACTGCAGAATCAGCAAGTCAATGCACTAGTCCCACTGCAAATGTTGTCTTATTTTGTCGTATGTTGCCTTATTTTGTCTTGTCTCATCTTATCTTGTTTTACCTTATAACTGCGCTTTCGTTAAAATAGAGTGTTTTCCATTTGGCCATTCGTACTTGAGCGACCTGAAGAGGTCATCTGGCCTGTCCGATAAGGGACATATTGTGGGATGAGTGGTAGTCTCATGGAATCATGGATGATCACTCATCCCAAACATTGGCCCTTATAGGACAGGCCAAACGACCTTTCCAGGTCACTCCAGTACAAATTGCGAAATAGAAAAAGCCTCAATTTTAATGAAAACACAGTTTTATCTTGTCTTATCTTGTCTTGTGACTTTTGTCCTATAATTTTGTCTTATCTTGTCAAGCTATGGCAAGTGGTGAGAGGGTGGGTGATCTCAATACATGGCTGCTACATGCACACAGTCCAGATTTCAGACTGATTCATTTGGCATTATATTTCTCGATGTTTTGCGTTTTCTTTTGCTTCTCCTGTGTCCAATGTGCAGGTCTATGTCGCTCCAATCAAGGTGAGAGTTCATTGTTGAAAAACTCTTTGAAAACGTTTTTGGTATCCCTGAACCACCTCTCCCGCCAAGGTGACCCCGGCGGCCCAGCCGGTAGCCTAGATAATAAACTAATTAAATTATTTAATCATGATTAAGGTATGATTGATTGAACTTGATTCTTTGTTTAACTGTTCAGATGCATGATTTCAGAATGAATTGGATGTTCGACAGGTGTCGCTCCCAAGAGTCCCAACCAATATATAATTTGAAACTTCAGCAAACATGTGCCGGCTGACTACAGTAGCTTAATATAGGACCTGGTGCAGTATACCAATTAATATGAACCCTCGTGCGAGGTCGAATCTTACAAAGAGGATTGTATTAAGCGCCTGCATCTGGATGTGTTTTGTGCAGAGATGCAGAAATTTAAAGATGATCGATTTCGATTTTCTGCAGCTCTCCACAAACACGTCCACATTCGAGTGTTACTAAACCACCAGTACACCCGAGCCTGGCGGCCTTCCACTCAGTGCCAAGCTTTTCCTAACCCGGCTAACCGCCAGCGGTGCACTTTTTTTTTTTTTTTCTCTTTTTGGCTGACCACACCAGCCATTGTGGTCCGGTTTGCAGGCGATGAAAGATTTCTCCGCAAGGCTGGGGCCATGTACACGAGACTGAAAGGACTTTAAAAAATTTAATTTAATCCCCTTTGCAAGCACTACTGTACTAGGACCTCACCCCTGAAGGCTCAAGCTGGATCATGTAGCTACACGGAATTCACCTTTTTTTTCTGAATAAAATTTTTAATTTAATCCCCTTTGCAAGCACTACTGTACTAGGACCTCACCCCTGAAGGCTCAAGCTGGATCATGTAGCTACACGAAATTCACCATTTTTTTCTGAAAAGAAAAAGGAAAGTCTTTTTCTTTTTAATATAGAGGAATATATCATGTTTAATATAGAGGAATATCTCATGTGAATTAGGGTTGTTGATTTGAATAATGGGCGGTTGCGTCAGCTGGAGGCAGAGAGGAACCCGGTAGGTGGGAGCTTTCGCCTACTGTTTTCACCCGAATAGAACACCCAGTCACTATTATAGCTGAATTTGGGGCAACTTTCAGTTCGGATACAGTGACACTTACTGGGCGTTCTATTCGGGCGAAGATGGTAGTTGTTCGATATGCTCCAGGCCTGGGCCGATGCGCCACTTGCCCGGAATCTCTGTTTTTGGCCGTCGATATTAATTGAAAGACCTCCACTGGCAGTTGGAAATGAAAAATCCAGGAAAGTTTCCAAAAATAAAATAAAAAAATGCAGGAAAGTGGGACCTTGCCCCGATTCACCCCAACGCCTTCCCTCCCAAACACAACGCACCCTTTCATCAGTGAACCAGTCTGTGTCGGATCGGAAAGGTAGCTTTTTTACCCTCATAATGAAGGTGCGTCATAAGACGGGCGTTATCTGTGCTGCATACCATCTGCAGGACTGTGCTACCGTCCGTCACTCTGTGGGGACTCTGGAGCAGCATGTCCACTTCAGTCTTCAGTAACCTACTTATTACCAGGGGCCAGGTACCACTAGCAAAGCGGATTGGATTGAACACCTCAATCTGGATCTGTTTGTGGAAAGGGTGCAGAAAATCAAGATTGAACTGCTTTTCTGCATGTCTGCTTGAAACACGTCCAGATTCAGGAGCTAAATCCTATCCTCTTCGCTAGTGGGACCTGGCCCCAGCAGTGAGAACATTGAGAATAGAAATTATAGAGATAGAACTTGAACCACCATTTTTTTAATTTTATTTTTTCAAAAAAATAAATAAATAACAGAACTTTGCGGTTCTGGCTCCTTTTCCATTCTGGGGAGCATCAGTCCGGTTCCTATTCCCCCGGCAAGTTAGAAATAGTTACAATGGGTACTCACACACGCTCCTCCCCCTTATGGTAGGAAGGCCCGAAAGACGGCATTGATTGCTTCCCAGGGAAGGATGTACCACCTTTCACCCCTGCCTAAGTTAGCCTGCTTGACTTACTCTTGGCCTTGGAGGGTCTCTCGTACCTATGGACCTGTCTTGTAGTTTGCTGGAGGCCTGCCTGTATGGGCTGACTCTAGCTTTTCCTCTCAGCTGTATGGCTGTCAGATCTGTGTGGATTGCTGGTAAAGCTAGTTCAGCCCTCATCTGCGCCCTTATCTATGACCCTAGCCCTGCCTTTCTATGTACTGTGCTGCTCTTTACCCCTAGCCTGCTTTTTAAGCTTCTAGGTTTCCTTCAAGAGCTAAACCCTAAACCCTTGTACCTTTTCTACTTATGGGGGGCCATAGTCTCGGGGGTAGGGTGTTTGGGGAAATGGGGAGGATAGCAGGTGTGGGATGATCCAGTGGAGGTGGTAGCTTTTTGGTGGGGTGGGAGGCGGAAGGGTGGGGGGGGCTGGAGGGCCTGTAGAGTATTTGTTCTACTGCTTGGGAGTTTGGCTCTGGTTGCGTGAAGGGTGGCTTGTTTGGTTGGTAGTTGTGCTGTTAATTGTGGCGTTACTGGGTGGTTGGGCTAGAATCTCTATCTGTTGGCTGTGGGGGTTTGCTTCTGGATTGGTGGTCTGGGTCTGTGGGCTTGTTGAGTTGATGCTGGGTCCTTGGGTGTGATGGGATGTCGCGGTTAACCGATCCTTTGTTAGTCTAAGTGTCGCTTGATATTTGTCCTAAATGTCCAAGAGGGTTTACTGGAGTATGCGAGGGTTGGTGTTGTCAATTTATCTCCTTCTAGGGCTGTGTGTTGTAAATTACCTCTTTATCCTGAACCTAAAGACATGCCAGTGAGATGGGTCCTACTCCTGGGTATTTCTATACGGTGGGCCTATGTGGGTGTGTCTCCATTGAGCAAAGAGAAGTTGATCCTGGTCTATTCTTGCTATCTTTCCTTCTCCTAGCTGGTGCTTCACGAACATCTCTACTATCCTGTCCTTGTTCGCCATGTTGTATGCCTTTTTCTGCGGGTTCTCTTCCAGTGGCCTTTATACTGTATTTCTACTAGGTATAGTGTTCCTTCCCATGCTTCTTGGGCTGCCAGGGGGACAATGTCATGGTCTATTGTTTCTTGGCACCTGCGTTTCCAAATCATCCATAAGGTTGTGAGTCTTAAGATGTGGAAGAAAGTGGCCTCGTATCCTTGCCATGAGCTGGCCCAGGGGGTGTGCGGGCCTAGCAATAGTGTGACTTGGTCCGTAGGGAGAGTTTTGTTAGTAATTGAGTTCCATAGTTGGGATGCCTGAGACCAGAGTTGTTTGGCTTTCTGACAAATTAATAGGCAATGTTCTATGTCTTCTGTAGGACCATCTGGGCAGATAGAACAGAGTTCCTGCAGGGCAGATCTCGACTGCATATTCCTTCTTTTGTTCAGCCATTTGTTCACTGGGAGGGCGCAGTGAGCTAATAGCCATTGGAAGCTTCTTATTTTAACCAAAGTGATGGCAAGTGTTCTACTCCAGGAGGTGATGAGAGTCTGATTTGGTGGCAGGTTGAGGTGGGTTTCCCATCTCTGATTGATGAGTTGGGCTACTGGGGAGGATCTCATTCTCAATGAGTATCCCAATCGAGTGGAGTACTCGAGGATGTTGGTATGTTTCTCGATCCGTAGCCTGCCTGATTTCCTTCTCCATGCCCATTCTGCTGGGTCGATTTCCAGGTCCTCTATGCTCAGTAGTGGTTCAAAGATGCGGCGTTCCTTCGTTTCTACGACTTACTCTCCTTACTGTAAGTTCAGGTAAGGCAATTTCTCCCGAAGTGTTTCGGCTTAACAGGCTTGTTGTCGTTCCTGGTTCTTCGATTGTGTACATATCGCAGATTAGCCAAGAGTTCCTTGGCCCTTCCCGCCTGCAAAATTGGTATGCTGTAGTGGGGGTGTCGTCTGTTGTTCTTGTTGCCTAATCGCCAGGCTTCCATTCAATGGTTCCTCAGAGTCTCAGCAACTGAAGCAAATTATCTGGCACTGAGATCAGAATATTGTTGAAGTTCGCTTGCAGATTGTACTTGAACCCCCATTTAGTCAAAACTTAAAACTTAAAATTTTTAAAAATGAGATTGTTTTTTAATTGCACGAAGTTGAACGTCCGAAATTTCCCAGTTTTTTTTTTGTGTATTCTTTTAATCCGTAATACTGCACACGTAGAAGGACCACCATTTAATGAACGTCATTCCTTTGTCATAAGTTCTCATAAGGTTGTAAAAAATGTACCACATGTAAAAAATGTACTAAATCAGTCCTTAAATCACCAGTACTTCGCCCAGCTATTGAAGCCGAGGCTGCTGAGCCTCAAAATGCCCTGTGTGCCAATGAGCCTGGAGGGTTCGGGAACCGATTTGGGACATCCCCCCCCCCCGTGCCTTTGGCTGGCACAGGTACTGCCCCTTATGCTGGACCTACTTCCAGCAGCTGGAATGAAACGCGAAAGTAGTTCTCTTGATTTCCTTGGGCCCACCACCTTCCTCCCCTGTTGTACTACCAGGCCTTCTTCGACCCCTGAAAAACTCAGCCGTAAATGCGCAGTGTTTTTTTTGTTTCAAGCTGGGCGAAGTACTGCTGGTTCAAGAGTGATATTTAGTATTTAGTATTTAGTATTTACCTACCCGCAAGCATAAAGAGCGTTCTAGGGCGTGGTGTGATACTATTTTTTGTGCATTTTATGACCTACTGACAAATGAATGCCCACCCGGCCGCAAGGATAGGTGTGATTTATTACCACTTTTTTTTGTGCATTTTTGTGCATTTTCTTACCTATGACAAAGGAATGCCATTCATGAGAGGCAGTGTTCCTTCTAGCTGTGTAGCAGCATGGTTTAAGAAAAAACACAAAAAAAAGGGGGAAATTTCATACGTTCAATTTCGTTGTTTTTTTTTTTCTTTCCTTTCTTCGTGAGGATCTGGGTCCTCGGCAGGCCTAAGGGGCCCTGTTGCAAATGTGCCCGCCCTAAGTGAAGGTGGGCCTAACAAATCCCGAGAGGCCGTCAGCTGTCAATTTCGTATTTGGGGTCCAGACAGTTGTGACGCGCCAGTTGGTTGAGGGAAACACAGGCCGAGCAGCAAAGACATTCCACGGCCTTCCAGGCCTTTCCGAAAATGCAGGCCCTGGGCAAGAATCGCAGCCTCATACACAGACAGTTGGGAGGCCCAACTGAACGAGGCCCAGTGGCTGCAACAGAGGCACAGCCTCCTGGGGCCTACCGGAAGCTTCTGGGCCGAGGCCCAGGCCAGCCAGGCCGCGAAGACAGGCAGGCTCTTCCCATATAGGAAAGAGCTCGCTGCCTGGAGAGGCATTCAGCACTTGCATGCTGGCAGCAGCGCTGCTGGAGCGGACGCTCGTGGGCTGCTGCTGGTGCTGAGAGGCAAGGTGCTAGCGCGTGCGGTCGTGCAGGGAGCAGGGCGCTGCTGAGGGCAGCGCCACAGCCCAGCCTCCATAGCTGGATGGGCTTGGACTGCGGTGAGGCGCAGGCCCTGGGGTGGTCTTCGGGTGTACAGAGGGAAGGCGTGGGTGTAAGACGGGAGAGAGAGACGGATGCTGATGATGATGATGTGAGGGCACATGCCTGGTATAATAGGCGATGCATGGGCGGCATCTTCAAGTACTTCGTAGGCTGCTGACGTCAATATTTGAATTGTCAATTAGTAGGCAGACAGTAGCTGTGTAGGAAGTAGGCTGGGCGCCGAGCGCCAAGTTGGGAGATAGGGCCTGGAACCTCATGTTGGTGGTGGAGAGAGCAAGGCTTAGCTCTCATTGACATTGGTTTTCAGTGTTACGATTCTTCATTGGTGTTGTATTGGTGCATTTCTGCTTTCTGGACACTGTGATACTATCTGGCCTTCAATGTGATTGTGCATTCTGGATATTGTCATCTTGCTATTGCTCATTTTCCTTGCATCTCCCTTTTAACCGGGAAGATTGTCACGCCTGTCCAGGCCTGCTCAGCCGGGCACCCGGGCGTGACTCCCGGAGGGGTCTGATGCCCTGGGTACCCGGTCATGGGGGAAAAATAAAATAAAATAAAAATTACTGAGTTGTTTATTTGACCGATTTTGGTTGCATTTAATGTTTTATTCATTTTTTGGCTGAGTGCAGGCGTTGGTGCAAGAGAAGCTCAGGGAGTGGAGTCAGAAATTTGGAGGGGGTCTGGGGCTCAAATTGCTCGAGATGACGGGGGATGCAGAAGCAGTGACAATGGACGACATCCGGAAGGCCGATATTCTGACCACAACTCCAGAGAAGTTTGATTCCATCACACGACGACATAGAGATAGTGGAGGCAGCAATTTTTTTGGAGACATTGCACTCTTTCTGATTGATGAGGCAAGCATAATCTTTTTCTCTGTTTTCCCCCCTCTTTATTATTCCATAAATGAGGTAAACATAGCCACAAATGCATATTAACAGTGAGGAAGATCCGTTGTCCCAAGACTTCCCTGGCCACATTCCTCATGACTGTATGGAACTGGCAAAATAGATTGTATTCATCCATGACCTGGGTGTTTTCGCTGTGTTACGCTCGCTGGGTGACGGTAGGGTATATCGTAAGATGGCAGGCCCTTGAGGGTATTATATCGGAAGGGCCCTAATCGATATCCGTTGCGTTAGTGATTTAGACTGAGTTACTGAGGGCATACTAGTCAAACTAGGACTTAATCGGATGACCTGAGACGTGGTTGCAGTCAGATGCATCCAGGTCTGTCCATAAATGCAGTGGATACGCTTAGGAAAGTGAGAGTATCCCCTGAGTGTGATTACACTACAACCATGCAGGTCTGGGGCCGGGCGGATTATGATACTGTCGAGACCGGTACCATGACTCCACTTCTTAAGCACAGGGCATACTTGCACTTAGTGTAGCACTTTCCTGAATGTATCTGACTGCAATTACGGCCGAACTGGATGTATCTGACTGCAATCATGTCCAGAAAGTAGTGGAAAAAGTCCTATGGTAGTGTGACTATGCCGTGTCGTCCAGAGTCAAATGTTGCAGACTTGCAGTGGCTAAGGCATGCAGGTATTAAACAACCAGTACTTCCGAGGCACTTTTCTCCAGGGCTGGAAACACCCTGAGGGCCAAAGAAAATGGAACCGGTGCGGGCCTCCTTTTGGCGGGTGCCGCGTGCCATTTAGCTCCAGAGGCCGAGCCCTGAAAGTTGTGGCTTCATGCAAGCCGCATATTTTTTTGCGTCACGGGGAAACATACTGGTGGTTGAAGTGAGAGGCCGCTGCAGATTTGCTTCATGCGAGGTTGGATCAAAAGACGAACTAGCACTACTGAATAACCTCAGTGGCATGGCGCTTGTGCCGGAATCTGATAGTCTCTTGCCACAGGGCCCACAACCCCGTATGCCAGACAGCATTACACCGGACTGAACTCTAAATGTGGTGAAGTGATGATGAGCCTGGTCGTCAAACTGGCCAGGATCATTCCGAAGTGATCATGACTGCAATTACGGGCAGACCTGGATGACGCTGACTACGATCACATCCAGCCTGAGCTTAGAGGAAAAAGTCCTAGACTAAGTGTGAGTATGCCCTTGAATGTAGAAATTAGAAGTTAGGATCCCTTCTATCTTGAACACAGTTATGACAGATGCACTGGAGCAGTGGCGAGGAAGACACCGAGTTGTTTATAATTGAATCTTTTGGAAGTTTTGGAGGATGACATCATTATCTGATGCTGCATGGTAATGATCCAGCTTCGCTATCTTAGAAATTTAAACATCGTTTTTTGAGTCAAAACCCTCTCCCTAAACCCCCTCCCCAAACCCTCTCCCGAAACACTTCCCCCCGGGCCCACTGCTAGTACCCTCTCCCCCAAAAGACTTTTCCCAGGTCCACCGCCAACTTTTGACAGATGGCGGAGTCTTTTTTTAAGGTTTTTTTTTTTTTTTGGGTGCAGGGGCCATGGTAATCTTCTCTGTATCGTCCCAATTTTAATGGATGTCTTTGTGTGTGTGTGTGTGCATGTGTGTGCATGTGTGTGTGTGTGTGTGTGTGTGTGTGTGTGTGTGTGAAGGGGGCAAACCTGGAGGGTCCAGGCAAAAAGGGGGCAGCCCCTGACCTTATGGAACCCTCCCAAGTCTACCCGGATTCGAACTCATGTTGTGTTTATTGGCAGTTAGGTGTGTGAAGTACTGTGTACCATTGGGCCAGATGGGCTGGGTGTAGACTGGAGAACTGGTGAGTATTAGTGAATCAGACACCTTAGTCCACCAGGATTTGAGCTCATGATCTGTTTTATTACCAGTTACATGTGCGGAGTGGTGTGTACCATTGAGAAAGCAGCACACACAGCAATCACACGAGCACACTTGGACATGCACACGGATATGGCTGTTAAGAGCATCGGAATACTCACAATTGTCAATGGAAAAAACTCGAACCTCGGAGTCCTTCATTCAGCCACATGAGCTGGGTATAGACTGGAGTATTGGTGGGTATTCAATTTGAATTGGTGAATCACACACCTAGCATCTGTTTGGAACTCGAAATGGATCTTCTGAATGACATCGTCGTTTGAAAAAAACAAAAGAAAATAAAGGGAGAATTTTGGAAATGCCCCTCCCAACTTCCATTTATTTGCGGTGTGGCCCTCCAACGGCCGACTTACCCTGCGGTGCCCCTGGGGCCTCTGAAGTTTCCTGCAGACCCCTGTCAGTGTGGGGTGCAACTTTCCAGAATGCCCCTGTGGCCGTTGGTGGCACTCGCGGCCGTTCCCCCTGGCCCTGGGAGCGGAGCTACCTGGGCATACTGGAAATTTGGAACTGGTACTGGTAGGGGCCATATTCAACATATTTCAGGCCCAAAGGATGCCAAGGGTTTTCAGAAACTTCAATAGTTTTCAGAAGGGCGCGACATGGTAAGCTGGCCGTCAGAGGGGCATAGCGTAAATAAATGGAAGTCGGAGGGGCATTTCGAAAAATTTTCCCTAAAAGACAAAGAAATAAATCAAAATGAATAAAACCTTACTTCCTTTCGTTGAAGTGGCCTTTTTCGAGATGTTATCTCACATATTTTCATCGTGCAGCTACGATTATGTGTTTTTTGATGGTCGGACCATGTGCTGACTCTGCTTTCATGACCAGGTGCATCTGCTGAGCGAGCCTCGTGGAGCTGCACTAGAGGCGATTGTCAGCCGGCTGAAAATGGTGTCAAGATACCCAGAGATGAGCTCCTTCCCTGTTGCGAAAATCCGCTTTCTTGCCGTCTCAGCAACCATTCCCAATCTCCTGGACATAGGTAAGATTTTCTGTCTGCACAGAAAGAATCGAATTACTTATTGATCCTGGCACTTGGCAACCAATTGATAATAAAATGATACCCTATGACATTTTAGGATTTTTGGATCAACAAAAATGTAGTTCCATATGGATTCGAACTCCGGTCTGCATTTTAACAGCTCATCATGATGGGTCGTGATGGGTGTACCAGTTGAGTTTTGGTTTTCAATAATTTCTAGATTTGAGCATGTCTCTAGATGAGAGAATTGAGATTTGTGGTTCACGTACTTCTTGTATGATTCTATCCTGGCAGTCGCTCCGGTGGCCAGAGCAGACGCTTCGCATTAATTTGCACCTATCGCCAGAGTCGCCTGGTTTAGGGCACCGCAGTGAGTCGTGGCTCTCCAAACGCACCTGACCGCGTCCCGTGTAATATACAAACAAACAAGTGTGGTATTGTCCAGTCCAGGCGCCTCGTTTGCCTTGTGCAGGGGCAAGTCCCACTAGCAGCGTTGAGTTTCCCTCAACGCAATAATACGGAGAAATACATGTTTCGTGCATTTTGTTGGGCAAGGACCCGTGGGCCTCTGAGTGCTTGGTCACAAGCACTCAGCCCGCAAACCTTAGGCCCTGGAAATGGCCCGTACCAGTGCCGGCCTGGAATCCATGACGCCTGGAACCCGTACAGGCACCTCTTTTTCACTTTTTTTTTTGTCCGTAGCTCCTCAGCCCGAATCTGGACGTGTTTGTGGATGGTTGCGATTGTCCGCACCTCTCCCTAAGCACGGAGATTCGTAGCCCACCCTCCTCTCTTTCTCTCTCTTCATGTTGTGCACTATGGTGCATACGGCAGACACACACACACACACACACACACACACACACACACACACACACACACACACACACACAGATAGAGAGAGAGAGATCCTGGGCGTGCTTGCAGACAGGTGCCAAAATTCAAGATTCCCACCTCTCCACAAAGACGTCCAGATTCCTCTGATTATTAGTCTGATATTTTGCACCTGAATCTGGAAGTAGTTGTGGAGAGGTGCAGAATCCCGATGTCTGCAATCATGTCCTCTCTCTCTCTCTCTCTCTCTCTCTCTCTCTCTCTCTCTCTCTCTCTCTCTCTCTCTCTCTCTCTCTCTCTCTCTCTCTCTCTCTCTCTCTCTCTCTCTCTCCAAACAGGTATAGTTGCTACGTGTCTGAGAGAACGCGAATGAAGGGAAACTCAACGCTGCTAGTGGGACTAGCCCCTGCACAAGGTAAACGAGGTAAACGAGGATGACAGGGAGAAAGTGGACATGATCTCCACAACAGGATTCAGGTAGAATCCCGATGTCTGCGCTACCTGTTTGAGAGAACGCGAATGCAGGTGAGTGAAGGCCCATGGGTCCTTCCCCACCAAAATGCACGAAACAGGTATTTCTGCATAGAAACATATCTGAATCCATTATGGCTGAATTGCAACGAAATGTGTTTTTCTGTCAGAATACGTGGGTGGACCGTTATAGTTGCTACGATTGTTCCCCAAACAGGTATATCCGCAAATTGCCCTTGACGAAACTGAATGTGATTTCTGCACATTTCCACAAACACGTCCAGATTCAGGCATTGAGGAAACTCAACGCTGCTAGCGGGACTTGGGCCCAAGGACCATGCCAATCTTCTCTGTACCATGACTTTGTTTTTTCTTTTTTTTTTTGGTGGACCATTTTTTGATTTGTCCATGTCATCCTTGCACGGGGTTATGGTAATTTCTTTTTTTTTTTGAGCCACACACACACACGTGGTGCCCCTTCGATTCTGGGGGGCGTCAGTCCGGTTACTTATCCCCACCAAGCAAAAGAACATGAAGTTTGTGACCAAAGGGGAGAAGTGAGGTGAAAGACGGTGAGCAACCAGGAGACTCCCATTGGTTTGCAGGCATCGCCAGCTTCGCTTTGCCTACTTCGCTCCCCTGGTACCCTTCACCATACTCCCCCCCCCTCCCCCCCTCCCCCCCCCTTCCCTCTCAATGTTCCTCTCAGTATTCCCTTCTTTCTCTTCCTTCCCTTCAGAATCTTCCCACCCTTCCTCCTTGTAAATACCCTGTATGCCACTTGTTCTCAGTATTCCCCATGCAACATACTTTGTCGCTTTGGCCCTTTATCAAATTAAGTTCTCCCACTCCCTTTTGCCATCGTTTGCACTAATTTCTTCTCCTTATCGTTCGAATACCGACACAACTTTCAGGGCTTGGCCTGCGGAGCGAAATGGATGCTGGCGGCCGCCAAAAGGGGGGCTGGGCCGGTTCGTTTTTTTTTGGTTTTGCGACCCATTCCCAGCTCCAAAGAAAAGTGCCTCGGAAGTACTGCCGCTGTACGGGCGGTCGGATTTTGTTTCACCGTCCTCTTTACCCCCTTTGTAGTGATGATCTTGTATGGTGAAGGCTGGGTCTCTGGTAATGGTAGGTGGTTTTGGGAGAGACCTGGTGTCAGAGTTCGACTCCTGAATGGTACGCATATGCAGCTGTCCTCTCTTTTTTCTTATAATATTGCTCAGCACCTGTCCGACATGTACCTGATTGTGAACGCAACCAGTTGCATGATCCAATCTGGGATCATGTCGATTTGCATGTTCGCACGCCTTTTTGGTTGAGGCCCTTGAGGGCTCTTCTTGTCGTTAATGTTAGCGAGTCATTCAGCATGCGTTTATCATTTTTGGATGCAGGAGAATGGCTAAGGGTTCCTAGACAAAGTATAAAGTGGTAAGCTCTCGCCTCTGACATCTCATCATACAACCTTGTTTTTTTTTTTTTTTAATTGCCCCAATCTTTGGGTGGGCAGTTGCACCTGCTCGATTTTTTTTTATTTTTTTTTGGTGTGTGTGTGGGGGGGGGGGGGGGTTGAAAAGGAAGTTGCACTTAGTACTGGAAACTGGCGGGGGCGAGGTACCACTTACTATAACTCTCCATTTCTGACAGAGTGAGTTTGATTCTGAAGATCAACTGTCAGAAGCCAATAATCCAGGGTCTAAGGGCGTTGCCGCACGGCACACGAAACGAGAAACGAAACGAATGTATCTTCCCCCAGAAAATGGCCAGGTTCACCAGTTTGCTATAAATAGTGACGAGTGTATTTTGCCACGTTCGGTGGGCAGATGCACTCGTTTCGGTTTCATTTCGTGTGCCGTGTGGTGAGACACTAAGTCCCATTAGTGGCGCTTTGCCCTTCTTTCAGCATCATTTTGTCAAAATCTGTAGATCTATTTTCCAACAATTTTTTTTTGAGAAATGCGATTATGAGACAGGAGTTCGCATTGGTCGTTCAGGTCAAAAAAAAAATGGTGCAGAGATTGCGAACAAGTGCTCTCCGAACCGTGCGAGATGGTCGCCCATCATACGGTTCTCCAACTCAAGTTGCCTTATTATTATGACGATATATAAATAAAATAATTTAAAATGAATTATCCAGAGTGGCCTTTGCAAGGTTCAGTCTTCCTTTCGAGTATTTTTCAATGTGGCCAAAGTGCGGCCATGAGATGTTTAGATGAGATGGTAGGAGCCGGTGAGTACTCAAAACCAAGTCCAAAGTTGTAAGCCCCCCCCCCCCCCCCCGCCAGTGGGACGTAGCCCCAGGAAAGTGGGACCTCACCGCAGATCGTACGAATTGTTTTTTTCAACTTTTGTTTCCAAGTGGCGGTAAATAAAAATCGAATTAAATAAAATCAAGTGCTGTGCATGGTCATCGGTTCACTGTATTCTTTCTTTCTTTCTTTCTCTTTGTAAAAAAAAAGGTAAGCCATGGTGGAATAATATGTATGCCATTTTATGGGGGATCTCACAGTCATCAAGAGTTGAGCGGGGAGCGGTGCAAGCACGAGACTAATTAATCTTAGCACCTGTGCTCCCAAAAAAATGTTTTAGGAAAAGGTGGTGGTAGTTCTTAGATCAGATTCTCTGTATTATGTGGGAAAGATTCGACCCATGTATTTCCCAGCCATTTTTCTCTGACACTGCTGAATGCGGGCCGTGTCTGGCGGGGGATATGTATCGGGGTGCCACTGAGCACCAAATCCATCCAGGTGAAATGGACCTTGCATGTGACCTGGTTTGCCTGCCAGTGGATATATTTTCTGTGAGCCCTCATCCTGGTACATCCTGTCAGACGCCTATGCGCCGCTTTGTAGGAAAATTGGTTTTTTTTTTTTTTGGGGGGGGGGGGGGGSGGGTTGGCTGTGAAACGTACCGGTGGTTTAAAATGTCAGTCCTTACGACATCTGTAGCTTGTTCAGTTATCCCTGTATAGTTTCCTGCTAAGTGCCACTGGCGCGAGGTCCCACTGGCAAAGAGGATGGGATTGAACGCCTGCATTCGGATGTGTTTGTGGAGAGGTAAAGAAAACCACTATGGATCTGCTTTATGCATGTCCGCAATAAACACGTTCAGATTCAGGTGCTTGAACCAATCATCTTTGCCAGTGGGACCTCACGCCTAGGGGGCTTGGTCACCCCTCTCCCCTACACCGATCGGTTTTTCTCTTTCCTCTGCTCTGTTACTTGAGAAGGATTTGCAGTTCGCGAATGGATGACATGTCAACAGTTTCGTTTCTTCTTCTTTCTTCTTCTTCCCTTTAATTTGGACCATTGGTCGGTTTATGCATGCCATCCTAAGCTTGTGCAGGCAGGGGCCATGCTAATCTTATCAGCAACACTAACATTGGTCGGGTTTTGTAAAAAAAAAAAAAAAAAAAAAAAAAAAAAAAAAAAAAAAAAAAAGGGGCCATTCTTCTCTGTGTCGTTCCAATTTTAACAGGTGTCCCAAAGGAGATTCTTTTTGCTTTACAAAATTTAATACGGTTCTTCAACTTCTTTCTAGTTTTCACACGGAATAGCCCCTAAAATTAATTGAGTTAGATGATTTTAGATCTGATTACTTTTATGAATTGAGCACAGGGGTAAAATCATCTTTTTATTAACGGTTACATGTGCGATGTGCGTACCATTTTCGCGGTGCCTGACGCCAGGCCACCTCCCCGCGGTTATAATGTCAGGTTGTTAACCGGGTTTTTTTTTTTTTTTTTTCACTTCACAACTTTGGAGTCGGCCCAGTCGGGACCATTTCTCAGTTTATGCATGTCATCCTTGTGCAGGCAGGGGCCATGCTAATCTTCTCTGTATCGTTCCAACTTTAACGGAAGTCCTGAAGGACAACAGCTTTTTGGGGGGGGATTTCTGCTTCTCCTATCTTTTTTGCAAGTGACCGCATTCAGCGTTTCAACGAGGCATAGGGGCTCATTCGACACTCCTTGGGGCGTCCTCGGGGCCGAAGGAAGTTTCCTTGGGGGTTTTCAAGGAAATTCCCGCCATCATTCCACCTGTCTCCGGGGACGTCGCCCGAGGACATTTCCTTCGAACGGTGTCAGACAAGAAAAAAGAAAAGGCAAAAAAAATCAAATGTGTTTAAGACCTTCAGCCAATAGGGTGCCGCCACGATCCAGATTCTCTGTTGTAACTTCTCTCTACCCATGTGCTCGCTCCTCTCCGTGAAACGCGGATTCCTTTTGCCCAAGGGACCTCGTGAGGTCCCTTGGGCAAAAGGAAGAAATGGGTGGGGAATCCTCGGAGCCCAAGGAATTTCCTTCGGAGTGTTTTCACTTTTTTTTTTTCCGACTGCATCCCCAAGCTACATGACACCGTCGGCCGCGGATCCTGCGGCCTCGGCCGTGGCCGAGGCGCGCTGCCGAGTTTGCAGTGATCCGCGCCACGGCCCGGTGGGGGCACTGGCGGGAAAACTGCGCGCACGCGCAGCCGGCGCACGTCGGCGGCTACAGGCCTGCATAAAAAAAAATATATATTTTAAAAATTTTGGGGGGGTGTTTTTTGGTAGGTAGCAAAAATAATTTAAAAAATAGGAAACAATTTTCAAACAAAAAAATATTCATTGATTGATTGTTTTTTTTTTTTTTATATTAAATTATTGATTGATTGATTGATTGATTGATTGGTGGGGGAGGGGTCCTCCCTCCCCTCCCCGGCACACGCGCGCACACACACACACACACACACACACGTTCGATGCTGTGCTCTTATTTCGATGGAATCTTGGTGCATTCGAGCTAACTTCTTGGTACATGACTCTCTGGACCTCTGCGCGACTCGTTTGCGATAACATTGGCAAACGAGTTCGCTGCTTTGCTCTTATTTGGATGGAATCTTGGTGCATTTGAGCTCTCTGCTTGGCACACGCGCACACACACACACACACACACACACACACACATCAATCAATCAAACCCTTCTTTTGTTTATTTGTTTTCAATTTTTGCATCTTCATTTTTTTTTAACACCTAATTTCCCTACAAAAAAACGAAATTCATTTCTAAAAAAAATACAGCACAACTCAGGGACTATATCAAACATGACGAAAAAATATTCCTGCTTTTTTTTTTTTTTTTTTTTCAATATTTTGTTTAAATCGAATTTCGTTTTTCATTTTTTACGAATCTTAAACGAAGTCCGATCCCTAAATAAAAAACATAGGATTGTAGGGTTTTTAAAGCCCTACACCCCTATATATATAATTATGAGTCGGTGAAACTCCGATGAAACAGTTTGTCACAGCCCCTCGTTTGTTGTCCTCTTCTCCCTCTCTGCCTACGGTTTACCGGGCAGTTCT
>BFEA01000675.1:304138-323713 GCA_003427395.1 Chara braunii | reverse complement strand
TTCACTCAGCGCATCTTCTCCTTCCAGCGCTGCTCCTACTGGCTCAACGCACAAGTGCACAGAGCACTTCCACGCATAGAATGCCAGTGGAGATCTGGCAAGGAATGAGGCTGGCTGCCTCTTTTATACTCCTTGCTGGGTCTGCATTGGCTCAAACCAGCCTTCCTTTTGTCCCAGACCCTGCATTGCATGTGTCCCAGTAGAGTCCCAATGAAGTTCAACTGCTGCTGAGGCCTCCCGGCCTGAATTTGGACTTGAAGGTCTGGATCTGGACTGACCCCTAGACTTAGACCAGAACTGGGACTGTGCCTATTGACTTTATTTTCGGACAGGCACAACTCTCAACGAACAGACACATTTACTTTGCACGAACAGGTACACTGCCTGCACGTACAGACACACTCTTACCCAAACAGACATAACATACACATCTCCTGGTGAACAGGTAAGTCTTTTGACAATGCCCTTTGCCTTAGCTTTAGATATGCYTGTTGAAAGAGAACTTAACCTTTGACCTGCTTTCACGTTTCTGAGCTCTGGCGAGATACCTTTTCACAATGCTTTACTTTTTCAAGGCCCGTGCTGCTTTATTTTTACAAGGCCTGAGGCCTATATCGGGTAAGGCCCTTTTAGAAACATTAAATGTGTACTGGAAAGTTGGAAACCGTTATAATTGCATCACTAGATAAAGGGCGCCGCCGCCACACCACTCACCAAATCTGAGAACATCAAGAACTATTGGGGGTGTACCTTTCCAAGTTTCCACATTCTAGCAGGACAGAATTATACATTTCACCCATATGGTGAGTTGACCTTCTGCGTCAAGGCAGCCGTTCTTCGACTTTTGTGGGCTGCTTTCATGCATGAGCTATCACTAGGCATACCACACTGTCGCTGTGCCACATTTAGCTCACACCCTTGGCCTGGGCCAGCTTCAGATGGGGTGGCAGAGTTGGGGTCTGGGAGAGAGCCGCCCAGCAATCGAGATCTGCAACCTGGGTGCACTCAATAATGCCTTGCGTCATAGCAGTGGCTGCATCTTGAAATCCGTAGTCCCAGGCTCTGCAGTATCTTTTGTGTTCAAACTCGCCAGTGGCTGGCACGGGCTGCAGCTTGAAATCCGTATTGCCAAGGCTCTGCAGCGTCTTTTGGTTTCGAACTCCCAACGAAGTGGAGTAGAGATAGATGATTCCTTGCATCACCTGTCGTCTACTATTCAACCATCATCACAATCGGGTTTGAAATTCATTGAAACTCACCTGGTAATCCAATATGCTTCCACATCATTTGTTTAGCAAAGGTTACCTTATGGTCATAAATATTTGCAGAGTAAGCATCATCACTATTGGGAGCCTGTCAGCCTGCTGTCAGGTGCGTCACCGTGTGTGGCAGGGCCTGTCTTTTTTTTTCTTGAAGCTTTTTATGCGACCACTCAGGGAGTCAGGGGGGTATTTGTGTTTTGCTTTTTTTGTGTGTTTCTTCTGTTTCCCGTGGTTATTGCAGTTGGCTACCACAGTGGAGGCTTGACCTTAGAGGGGCGTTCGACTGTGGAGCAGCTATTCCTGAACTCTGACCTGCAAGTTTTATGTACAACAACAACTCTGGCACATGGCGTCAACCTTCCAGCTCATCTGGTTGTCATCAAGTCTACACAATACTAGTAAGTTTGTGGAGTGGGGCGGGGCACGTTAGCGGCCAATGGTGCTCGCTATAGTGGCGGGTAAGCACCGTGTTATAAAAAAAATGAAAACATGCTTTGAAGGATGTTTCACAATCATTAGAGGAGTGGCCGCGTAGGAGTTTGAGGAGCTCATGGCTGTATATCTGTGTAGTATGTACCCAGCAACTGAGTTTACTTCCTGGATTCGATGCTTCTTATTTTAACTCTTGTCGAGCGTGCGTGATGGAATGAATGTATGCCATTGGGTGATTCTTTCGCTTCTGTTCTCATGCTCCTTGCTGTATTGTTTTACAGTACTTCATTCATTCATTCATTCATTCATTGGAAGTATCAGGACTTCATTGAGACAGTGCAAGAACCATTTGTTATTTTCTCAACCAAGAAAAATGTGACACTGTTCCTTAACCGTGCAGGCCGCCTTTACTATTACAAGAACAATATTCCAAGGTCAAAGTACCATTCACTTTCAGCCATTATGATTATGTTTTCCCAGTTTTTTGTTTTTTTAAATGATGATGATCCTGATGATGATGATGATCCTGATGATGATGATGATACTACTGATGATGATGCTGATGGTGATAAAAAATTGTATTAACTGTAGTAAGCTATGCTATATCAACAATTTCCCACTTGATACAGATCAATCACACATGATTTGAGCTTTGCACCAAAGTGGGACTGAACATGTGCACCTCAATATGGATTAAACCAATCCGAACTGGGCTACAAGCCGGGTCGCCCGGGTCATCTTAGTTGACTGGGCAGCCCAGCCGGTCAAGGGCCAAGGAAGGTCCCTGCAAATTTGGGGGGGGGGGGGGGGGGTATAAAATAAAAAAAGAAAGAGCATCCAAAACAATGTCATGATCTGAAAACAAACTATGTTATGCAGAAAAATAAACTGAACAACTTTTGCCTCAGGGTCAAATCGGAATTCCTTGCCAAAAAAAATAAAAATAAAAATAATTGATTTTTTGTTTTTTTGGCCCGGCCGGGCAAGTGGACCTGGGCCACTCTGGTACCCCAGAGAGAAATCTATAGAGTAGCGAGCGCCCTGCTCAGCCTACTCCCGTCCCAAGCAGCGTGCAACAAATGGCTCGAGAAATAGTCAAAGGAAGGAGCAAGTTCTCACTGGCTATGGTTGCGCTCAAACTTCCCTTCTCCAGGCTTCGGGGCTAAATGTAGTGGCGCACAACCGGTTTCACCAAACAGTGAAGCTTGACGAATGAAAATCTGCATGAACATTGGCAACATATTTTCTAAATCACACACAGTCGGACGTAACTTTCAGGGTCGGATTAGGACGCTTGGGACCGGACAGTGGACCCGAACATCCGGACCCGGACCGTCCACACTATGATCCGGATGTTCATGTTGTACCCATGGTCGATCCATTTTGACTTTTTAATAAGTTTTAATTTTTTTATTTGAGCTTTATAAAACAGGAAAAATGCTTCGTTTCTGCCATGCAGAAGTGCATGCATTTGGGATGTAGCAAATACAGAATTGCATACTAAATATTATATCTTCATAGTTTTTATAACAAATTCAATAATGAGATATTAAATTCGTAATGTTGGTGATGAAAGTGAAGTTTTCTCTGATTCAGAACTCCTGTATTATCTTATAGCTCTATGTTGTTGTATGCCTTGTGTGGTCGCACAATAAATTGCGACTGTTACAGTTCTTTTTTCCCCGTTGGCCATTACTCCAATTTTTTGGGAGTAGACTTTGTCCTCTTATACATGGTGATTACGCCATTTTTTGGGTCCGGGGGCTCTTATAACCATTTGGTGACTGGTCGGGTGGCCTATTGGGCCTTTTCTTGTCCATTGCAGTGATCGAGCAAGAGGTGGATATGTGGAGTATGATCGGTCTACATGTTTGCAGGTGAGGGAAGCAACTCTCGACCTCCATATTTGAGAATTCTCTATATTTTTCATTGTTGATATTGCCTTCTCCTTCTTCTTTTGTTTCTTTAACTTATCATTTTCCTCCTCTGGACTTCCTCCCTCCCCTTTCGCCCCTCTCCCTCCCCCCGATTTGCCTGCAGTGGTCTCTCTTCCTTCCCGACAAGAAGAAAGTTCAAGAAACATAAAGCCCTTCGGCTAGGGCTTCATTTTGGTGTGAAAATTCAATCTGGTTGATCTTCCACAGTTCCACTGTTATAAGTAGAAAACGATGAGGCCAGGAAACAGTTGCGGAAAACCCAAAAAGCTAGAGCCTAGAACCCACTCCTCGTGGCTCAAGGATACCGCTCTTGATTCTGCCTCGTTCCCATATGGACCTCTCCTCTTGGGTCCAGCTTTCTGCTGCAGTTTGTCTCTCTACTGAGTCTCCCCTTTTGTCTTTTTTCTGTTCGCCTCCTTTTTCCTCTTTAATGCGGGTAGTCCGTAACATTACTCTATATGCAATTTGCATTTGATTCCATCAGAAATTGAGCTCCAGATCTGTCGATCAAGAGTTGCATGTGTACCATTCAGCCACATGGCTAGGTTTATCCATCTTTATGTTAGCTGTTGTCTCCCATTTGGCAGCAACAATGCCGCCCACTCTTCCCTTGGGCGTTTGTGAAAAGTTCTGAGACTCTGTATCCTGAAAGGGCCAGATTATATCTTTTGGCAGGTCTTTCTCCCCTGCCATGCGCGCGGAGTTGATGTCGTCGCCACCGGAGGCAGAGGGAGATGAGGACCGCACACCCCTTGGAGAGACATCTGCAGAGAGGCTGGATAGGCTTGATTGTCGTCGAGCTTGCCTCATGGCACGAGGGGACCCCAGGACGCAGGAGTTGGCCCGCGTTGCGTTTGAGAGCGACAGAGACAGCTGGGGACATTCACGCCCGCGTCCGTTGACGGAGAGAAAGTTGTCCATATGTATCCTCCTAAAGGAGATCGCGATAGGACGCGAGGGGAGGCAGCTTTAGCCAATGCGTCGAGGATGGGAGGTGATGTTGAGCAGGGGTCGCACGAGACTGGGTTCGCACCCCCAGAGGACCCACGTGTGGTGCCTGACCAGCCTCCTCATGACGAGCAGAGGCCCGACGACACTTTGCATGAGGGCGCGGGCGTGCCTCTAGCCACGGGTTTGGTTGCGGGTGTCATGCACATGTCCCCGGGTCTGGAGGAGATACAGACGGGGCAGTCAGTGGGCGTTGATGATGTTCAACCATCTGCACAGGCAGAGAGGATAGCACCGACTACGAGGTGGAGGAGGACGTCGCGGGGGACGTTGATGTTATGGGGGCGGAGGCGCCAGTTCAGGCTGATCTGATGCACACGTTTGGGGGGCCAGATGGTGCACAGGTCGATAGCGAGGTTATACCCAGAGAGGACGTGGGAGACGGGCATGACGGAGACAGACAGGAGATGCCGCAAACTTTGGTGGTTCGCACGACTGTGGGGCCGGTGGTGCCACATCAGGCACCGTTTCTGGTGGATCCTGGGCGTCGTGCACATGGCGGTAGCCCGATCGTGGAGCGACGAGTCGGCAGGGGCACGTGCGCACCTCCGGTCCCTACTTTTGCGCCATCACGGGAGAGGCCGCAGATTAGGTATGTGGCCGTGCCTCGCGGCAGTCTCCCATTTGGATGTATGACTGCTGAGGAGTTAGAGGCGCACGCCGGGGTGGATTTGACCGAGACCGACAGGCGGTGCTTCAGGAGGCCTCCGTCGGCGGGGCGTCTGCCTCACGTGCAGGACTTGTCTTGGGGGCCAGCTAGCCCTAGCTTACCTTCAGGAGGTTCTGTCGCGGCGCCCTCTCACGACGCAGCAGGGCCATCCTCCTCACCAGCGACCGTAGTTGCGGAAGAAAGCGGCAGTCTCACCCCGAGGTCGGATGCCCGTAGATGGAGAGACACTACCGACCATGCGCGGGTGTCAGAGGACAACATGTTGTTCGGTCACACTGATCGACCATGGAGTGAGACGAGACGGATGACGACGGCGAGTGCCGCTTGGCAGCCAGGTTTGAGAGAGGTTTCCACGACCGGGAGTCGTCGTGATGTTGTGGTGTCGGGGTTCGGCAGTAGGGTCGGTGATAGTGGTGGCATGCCTGTCAGACGTGAGGGCGCAAGCGGTGCCGCGGCGGGCGGAGCAGATCTGCCGTTGACGTACGGTTTGGGAGAGGCATCTATTATTTTACAGGAGCCAGAGGTTGTTACACGAGTCAGGCAGGCCCGACACGTGCCCTTAGATCGACGCCAGGAGGGGGAGACTTCAGGGGCAGACGGTCTTCCTATGCGTCGTGATTCCCGCCGACATGTTGATCTGGCAGCCGCAGGTATAACCGGAACAATCGGAGGCAGGAGAGTTATTATGGACGACGACCCCGACGAGGCTCCCAAGCCTTCCACTGCCGGACGCGGCGGGCAGCGGCAGAGAGGTCGAGCACGTGGCACTGGCCGCTCACACGGACAAGGTTCTCATTGGTCTAGGCAGGATTCGCATGCAGACGACGATCATTGATGGTCTACGGACTTGCGATTTCGCGGCCCGGTCTCAGTGTAGTTTACTTTTTTGTCGTCCATGACAGACGTATTGTTTCGTGATGTTGTGTTATACTCTTACTTTTTATTCGGTACTTTTTGCGCAATTCAGACATGGTTTCGTTCGACACTTCGGAGATTATTTCTTTTTAGTCTATTTTTTTGTCTACTTTTCAGCCGGTACTTTTTAGACTTCATTTTAGTCGGTGTTTTTTTGGATGTTGTGGCGGGTCGTCGCCCCTACATGTCAGATGTATTTTGCTATTATCCATACTACGTTGGTTTGCGTTTTGCTTCGATTATATCTTGTCGTTTGCAATGTTTATGTTTCCAGACGATGGGTGTTGCATGTGCGTATATAGAACAGTGTGTGAACTTGCATCTGTCCACATGAATGGAATGACAAGTACATATATGTGTGCATCGACAATCTCATGTTCTCTCACAAATCCCACTTCGCATTGTATGAGCACCACTAAAACCAGGCTTCTGGGGCGCGGGCGGCCTTGGTTGGTTTGGGCTTGGTTTGATTTCAACCCGCACCAAACTTAAATTCCTAAAACGCGTTAACACCCCACAAAACCCAAACCCTCCCGTTGCGCCCTACCCCAAAATCTGGATCAGGTTTGTTTATTCTTTTTTTTGTTTTTTTTTTGTTTTTTTGTTTTTTTTTTCTAGTAACGGTGTTCGGCCAGTGAGGCATGGAGGCGACGTGGTGCGAGCGGGTGGGGGGGGTGTTCAATGGAGGGTGTGTTGTAGGCTGGTGTGGTCATGTTGTAGGCAGGCCGACGGGGTGTGGGCGCTGGGGTGCCGGGGTGTTGGGGCGTTGGGGCGCCGGGGTATGGGCTCTGGGCCGCCTGGGCGCTGGTGTGTGGGTGCTGGGGCGCTAAGGCGCTGGTGCGCCAGGGTGTGGGGCGGTGGGGCGGTTGGGCGCTGGTGCGCCAGGGTGTGGGGTGGTGGGCCGCTGGGGCGCTGGTGCGCCGGGTTGCGGGGCGCTAGGCTTGGGCACTGGGGCGCTGGGGCGCCAGGGTGTGTGGCGCTGGGGTGCTGGGGCGCTGGGGTGTGTTGGGCGCTGGGGCGCTGGGGCGCCGGGGCGCCTGGGTGTGGGGCGCTGGGGCGCCGGGGGAGCTGAGGCGCTGGGGCGCTGGGGCGCCGGGGTGTGGCCGGTGGTGGCCTTTTTTTTTTTTTGTCATCTCCGAAAATGCACACCACCACCCCGTGGCCCCTGGGGCGCGCACGAACGAACCGGGGTGTGGGGCTGGGGCGCCGGGGCGCTGGGGCGCTGTGGTGTGGGCGCTGGGCTGCCTCGGCGCCGGTGTGTGGGCGCTGGGGCGCTGGGGCGGCGGGGCGCCTGGGTGTGGGGCGCTGGGGCGCTGGGGCGCCGGGGTGTGGCCGGTGGTGGCCTGTTTGTTTTTTTTTTTCGTATCTGAGGCGCTGGGGCGCTGGGGTGGTGTTGTTTTTTTTTTTCCGTATCTGAGGCGCTGGGGCGCTGAGAACGCACCCCACCACCCCGTGGCCCCTGGCGCGCGCGCGAGCGAACTGGGGTCGCGTTCACAAAAAATGCGCCACGCCGCGCGTAGAACATTTGAACGCCAATGAACGCGGCCCCGGGCCGTTTGAACGCGAACGTGCGTTTGGCACATTCAAACGGTTGCACAGTGAAAGGCTGAAACATTTACAAGTGCAGAGAGAGAGAGAGAGAGAGAGAGAGAGAGAGAGAGAGAGAGAGAGAGAGAGAGAGAGAATTGGATTTCCTTAACTGGATTTTATTCAACGGATGTGATCTTAGAGCTTCAAGTTGCTTATACTAAATATACCATTAGAGGCAATTTGTCTTTATGGCTTCGGAGTCTCTGTTTGTTTGTTTGTTTGTTTGTTTGTTTGTTTGTTTGTTTTTTCCACAGAGAGAGAGAGAGAGAGAGAGAGAGAGAGAGAGAGAGAGAGAGAGAGAGAGAGAGAGAGAGAGAGAGAGAGAGAGAGAGAGAGAAGTGCAGTTGTTGGGAGCTGTTAATTGGCTAATATTGCCAGTTTCTTTTCCGTGTTATCTATATGAGGAAGAGACGGTAAGTCGTTGTCGAGAATGCTCTTTTCTTACCTGTCCCTTCGTGTATTTGTGTTTGCTTTGAAAAATCTCCTGCTGAACATTGTAGGGCGTCCTACTGTTGCATGGTGCGATGTTCTGAATGGCCATCTTTCGATCCTTCCTTTTATTTTCATTTTTATTATTATTATTATTTTTAATCCTTGAATTATCCTTCCTTATTTTGTATGTGAGATGAAGGGGTAGATGATCGGTGGTGTTACCGCAAGCAGGTAACAAGGACGGCGGACGCCATCCAATCTTTAGGATTCAATCTAAGAATTATCATTAAGCTTCAAAACATAATGATGTAAGGACCTGCCAAACACGGACTGAGACACACAGCTGATTTCTGAGTTTTGTCAATGGAATGTATGCGTTGCTGAGTTTCCCGCTTGTTGCTGATTTTTCTAAGTCTGTGTGGGTGTGTGCTTCCTGATCTGCGTGCCCGTCTGAGTGCTTCTCGGTTCGAGTGTGTGTGACCCGCAAGGGCACTTGTTCGTTCGGAAGGCCCGAAGGGCCGGTACTTACCTGTGGCCGTAACATTGAGGGTTGCAGCGGGGAAAACACTCAAGTGGAAGGGCAAGAGGCCTGCGACACTTAGAGCAGCGGAAAAACTCTCAAGTGGCTGGTAGGCCGGTACACACCAAGTAGCGGTAGATGTGTAGGGTACTTGAGGCCGAACAGAAAAAGACAAAAGTTGGCATTTTTAGAGGCCCAGTGGTTGTAGGCTAGTTCTAGGCGGATACCAGTCCAATCAGTCTGAGTCTAGGGCCTGTACGGGCAGTATCAGAGTCTGCAATTATGGTTTCCCTCCGAAATGGTGGCGGTACCGGTTGCTTGGAGGCCGCGCGGCCTGGAAGTCGCCAACCAAGAGGCAAGCAGGCCGCTATTATATCTCTTGGAGGAGCAAAGAACTCCTCCTCATTCTTCGGTGTGCAAGTATTGCGACACACTGCTTGGAGCGCTGCTGGGGAGGAAGGAGCGCCCAGCTTCCCACCGGGCCACCGTGGCTATGGTGGAGGAGCACGGACTGGAGGAGGAGGAGGACGAGGACTAGAAAGGGGGAGCGCCATAGGTACTTCCCTGGATATGGTGGACACCATCTTCATCACCATGGTGGGCGCTGCATCTGGAAGGCCCCAGTTGGGGTAGAGCTACACCAAGAAGCTTTGAGGCAGAGTCAGGCATGGCGGCCTGAGGTAGAGCAGCCATAGCTGTTTTGAGTTGTCTTTTGCACATCAGGGCAAGGCCCTAGCAGTCCACCATAGCCTCGGCCTTCATGAAGAGCAAGGAGAAGGATGGCCATGACTATGGTGGACCTCATGTTGTACCTTCAGTAGAAGAGGGATTCGGACATTTCTGGTTCAGCCATTAAACATCATTATTATTATTTATTGTTTGAATAAGAGAGGAGGAGTGTGGTTGGCGAGGAGGAGGGAACTATGATTGGTCTTTGCTGGTGTACATCTTCTTCTTCTTTCTTTCTTCGTCTTCCTCTTCTTCTCTCTCTCTCTCCTCTCAACTTCATTCATTTCTTTTTGCATTTGGAAGGCATTGTGTGTTCTCATGAATGCGTACTTCGAAATTGGCCAGGATCATAACAATGAAAACAAGTTCGACATTTCCCTGCGTCATTCAGCTCCCAAGCAATTATTGAAATGCAAGGAAGATGAGCATTAGCGAACTTCAGCAATCAAACAGCATCATACATATGAGCCCAGATAGTCTTGACCTCGAACCACAGCAGACTTGCATCACGAGATACACCAAATAAGAACACACCAAGAGTTCAAAATTGACAATGCTGAAGTAGTCCCATCATCATCAACTACGAACCAGAGTTGATATCCTATTGGCGCTCGGCGCCCAGACTACAGGTAGCAGATCCTATCTAGCCTATACTACGAAGCAGAATGATGACATCAACAGCGTTCCCGAAGTACGAGCATATGGCGACCAATGCCGCACGCTTCAGCACCAAGTATGTCTCTCGTAACACTCACAACCCCGATCCACACCGCACAGATGCCACTAGCACCCCAAGGACCACCCTGCGCTTCACCTAGCATACAGCAGCGCAGCTTGGCTATGGCTGCGTGCTCCCTCCTACTCGCCCGTGAGAGCGTGAGTGCCAGCCAGCCAGCGGATTGCACAGCAGCGCTCACGCAGCATGCAGCCAGCACCCGAATGCCGAATGAGGAGGCAGGCCCTTCCCTATATCGAAGTGGCCTGCCTGCGTCCAGTCCAGGAAGCTTCCGGTAGGCCCCGGTAGGCCCAGGCCCAGTCACGAAGAGAGCAGGCCTTGRGCCTGRAGTGGTTGCATGCGCCCAACTGCTTTCGGCCTGTGTTTGGCCCGGTACCCGTATCCAGCCCAGRGCCTGCTTCACATTCATTTACACAGGCGGCCCAGGGCCTGGATTCATTCAACCAACTGGCGCAACGCAACTGTCTGAATTTCCCCGATGCGGGGTACCCTGAAGAATGAGGCCCGAAGGGTCTGTCGTGCCTGCCTTCACTTAGGGCGGCCGACCTTGTGGCAGATAGGGCCCCGTAGGGGCTAAGCGGGCGTAGCCTCGCAGAAATAATTATAAACATTATATAAAAAATGATCGAGAATGACACGGAATGAAAACTATGACAACTGAACAAACTTTGTAGACAAACGCGATTAAAATGAAGCTATTCAAACACTTCTTCTCCAGAAATCTGGCAGAGATGTAGGAAAAGCTCCACTTTTTGGTTTCGGTCTCAACGTTCTGCCTCTGTGTAAATTTGGAATTGAAACAGGACTTCTAAGTTCTTACACCAATTTGAATCTATTAGTTGAGCGGAGTTTCTTCTATGTGCGCTGACAGACACTTTGTTGTGCTTCACAGATGGCAGGGAGGGCAGGGAGACCCCAGTTTGACAGCTCTGGCACTGTGGTCATTATGACGAAGAGAGAGACGGTAAATGCCTCTGCAACGTTTTACCTTTATTACATTAAGTCTTACTCAACCGCAACTGGCTGCCAACGAAGAAGTGAGGAACTGGGCAGAAAAAGAAGTTACGACAAGTACGTTTATGTCAGAACAGCGTTTCAAATGGGCAAAAAGGGCAAAGAAAACAGCCACCTAGCTCCACAAGGCAATGAAACGTACCGTGGCCGTGGTGTCAGGCCAGGTGCCATAGCTACAGGGGTCGGCCATGATGTCAGACTTAAAAAAAAAAAAAAAAAAAAAAAAAAGAAGAAGAAGAAGAAGAAGAGGAAGGCCCAACGGATCTATTATGCCCGCTTGTGGCCATTCCAGTTCAGCGGTTGTTTGTTTGGCCTGCACATGTTTTTTTTGCCCATTTGAGTTTGAAACCTGCCACATCCGCACTTGTTTCACAAAAAAAAGTGTGTGGTTACTGTGCAGCAGATCTGGTATTGCCCAGTTCTAAAAACTGTGCTGTGGGAACATGTGGCACTTGGTGGCGTTCGTGACATTCAGAATAACTTCAATGTCTGCTGCTTGATGTGCAATTTCTTACTTCACAGGCTGTATGCCTGGACGTGACTTAATGTGGACTCTGCTTGCCAGAGCTTGGTCTATATTTCAAGTCCCGTTGTTTGGTTTATTTCTGTCATGTAAGCATTACCAGCTCAATAATATCTGATCAGTATTATGATTTATCGGCTTATCCACTTACTATTCTGACAATCCGGTCAGTGACAGTCCTCTTAGTATTGCGACAGTCCACTGAGTATTGTGACAGTCCGATTGGTATCTGCTTAGCATTCTCTCTCCTTTGTGTACGTGTGTTTGGGGCAGTTGAGCAGTGAGGATGTAGAGCATGTAAACTGGGAGGGGGATGAGTGTGTAGGCAGGTAGGGAGGTGAACCGGCAGGCAGGCGGGCAGACGATGAACAGCTTCAATGACAACCAGCAGTGGAAGGCAAGGACACGATCATGACGAGGCAGACACAGTGCAGAGCCCAACAACAGAGTCAAAAGAATAGCCATGTACTCAACAGTGAGACTAAGATCGAGAAGAAAAAAGTGTTGTCTGCAGAATTGCGCCAGTTTGAAACAGCAACTTCAAAGAGCTCTTAGGCCTGCAGGTTGGTCTGTACTGACATGTGAAGCAGTCGTATGTCCTTCACTGTAAGTTTGCACAACCCGAGATTCAAATCGGTGGAAAAGTGCCCCGCCCTTTTCGATGGGCTTTTCCATCCTGGCCCGCGTAATGAACCGCGGTCTATCACTGTCCAGTATGGTCCAGTTGAGAGCACTCGACTGGAGTCACTGGAATTGTCTCTGGCCGTCCACCTTGCTTCCAAATGGACCAAGCTACAAGCCGTTCCTTGATCCCCATCAGAGGATTCTCAGGTAGGTGGCTGCTGCTCCACCACCTCCTCCTCCTACTCCTCACTGACAGGCGGTACTAAATGAAACTAGGACTTCTTGGAAAAGGGCAGTAACTTGGTGACATACATCCAGGAAAGCACGAATGTGAGAGTATGCGCTTCTCCTTCTCCGTGTGTGTTAGTGTATGTTGTAGAGTCACCTACCGTCTTCCCCCGAACATAACGCACCCTAAAATTGAATGTACGCAAGCTATATTTCCGGCCAGATACGGTCAAAATCAGGGTGCGTTGTGTTTGGGGAAGACGGTAGCTTTGACGAGCCAGTACCCTGTTTCTCGGGACTTGACAGGTTTGTCACTCTGTTTTTGATACAACTGCCGGGAATGTGACAAACATTGGCAACGAGATGAAGGTCCTTCAAAGTTCATTGCTGTAGTGCAGTGGCACTTCGTTCAGGTCGGATCAAAAAAATCATTGCTGCAGCAATGATTAAAAAAATAATTTGGAAGGTGCAGCGGCAAACAGATTTAAAAAATCATTGCTGCAGTGCAGCGGCACTTTCAAAAATCATTGCTGCAGTGCAGCGGCACCTTCAAAAATCATTGCTCCGAAGTTCCAAACAGATTATAAAAAAAAAAACAGAGATTATGAAAAAATTCAAAACTTTGGAGCTTGGCAGTGGAAACCTAGGTTCAACTGAGGGTGCCGGTGATAAGCAACTGGACTGATGCCCCCCAGAATAGAAGGGGCTATGTGTGTTTGAGAAAACAAAAAAGAGAGAAAAAAAAAGGAAATGCAAGTTCTCAAGGCATGGCTAGTTATACCAGCAAAAAACAGCCAGAACCTGATTACCTTCCCAGTGGCAGCTCGGATCACACTGCTAGATTACTCCAGTACTATACCAGATGACAGTCTGAAAGAAGAAGCTGCAGCAATCCACCCCAAAAAAGAAAGGTAACGAGCCGAACGTACAATAAGACAGAGGATCCGCTACGGAGCCCATAACTGGGTATCCCCTGACCTTGGCCCGCTCGCCTTAGAATTCTCACTCTCCCGACTCCCTGATGTGTCTACCCAGCCTCTGGTCTATGTTGCCTAATCTATTCGATAAAACCCTAAACTCTACTCAAGTATCATCCCCCTGTTTTGATCCAAAACCGCAATATATTATTGGGTTCAAGTAGAATGAAGCCCCCTCACCCGCCGGGTGTCTTCGCTCTCACACAAACCAGGACTCAAGCTAATAGGATGGGTTGAAAGCCTCCTAAAGTCTAGGGTTTTCTCAGACTCTGCCAAGGTTGGTTACAGTATCCGCGCTCATTCTGGGGCTTAGGGTAGTAGCAAGGTCTGCCACGAAAAGAGTGCGAGAAAACAGAAGTACAGTACTGCTCTACTTGTCCAAGCGTATCTGACGGCCCAGCAGCTGAGAGGAGCAAGTATGAGACAGAAAACCATTTAAGTGTTACAGACATAAGTCCTGTAGATTCAAGGACCCCAGAGTCAACCAACTTCAAAGGTAAGTTAATTAGGACAGGTTTGGCAGGGGTGCGGGGTGGTATATCCTTCCCACCAGGAGTAATCAATGCCGTCACTCGGACCTTCCAACCATAATGGGAAGGAGCGTAGGGTGACTATATGATGTTTCCTTTTGACTTGCCGGTGGAATAGGAACCCGATTGATGCTCCCCAGAATGGACATGGGGCCAGAACCGTAAGGTTCTGTTCTGCGTGAAGAAAAGGAAGGGGGGGAAAGAGGAAGGACAAAACTTGAAGTTTGAACTGTTTCCAAATTTGTAGTCACTTCATTTAGTTGTCACCTGTAGTGTTTCCTGGTGGAGTTATTTTGGCCTTGGTGTCTGCTTGGTTTCCCATAGGCTCATATTTGTGTACCTTCCCTCCGTGCCTTGTACCTTCAACTTTGTTCCTTGTTGCAGGCACATATATACCAGAATCTGATGTTGAGCTGTGAGCCTGTTGAATCACGGTATGACGCAGCGAATTCCTTTAATCCCCACATGAGCCTCCTTTCTTTTTCACTTTTTTCTTTTTTTCGCCCTTCCCCTCTCCTAGCATTTGTCCTATGGTTGAGAGACGGAGATCAAAGGAAGGTTTAACATTACTGGCAAAGCTCAAAGATCATGATGGCTGATGGTTTATCGGGAATTGCTTCGCTCTGCTTCAATCAAAGAACATTGACAGTGGCAGCAGCCGCAATGAAAGAGTGAGTTTTTGTTTCTTGGCATCAGTCAAGATAATCTTGCCCTGGATTTCGTTTTTTGTTTCACAATGTCTCCACAAGTGGCTAACAGGGATCCCACTTTTTCTTCCTGAGAAACGGGTCCACAACTGAAATTAGGGTTTGGGGGTCTCCATCCCCATGAATTGGTGGCAAGTTTGGTTGAAATGACCCTTAGGTTTTGTTATAAATGGCGTGAGTAGTTGTCCGAAAATTGAGGCCTCCGTTAACAGCCTCTCTCACAATGCACAATGGAGAATGGAAAGCATCGATGAAGTACCACTTAACGCAGCCAACACAGCATCGCTCGGTGCTCAAGCGCGCACGTATGCAAATGCACAAGAGACGCACATGCACTTAGCGTGGAGAGCTGCAATCGTTATCACATTAATACGAAAGAAGAAACACGTCGGCAGTGGTAGTCAACAATGTAACCATGATGCACAAAGATAACGAGTGATGTGATCGAGCCCCGCCATCGACATAGTCAACGACAACCCTCTCGTGCATTCAATGGACCATGTGGCCTTCCAGTCTCCTGACATAACGTTGCCCTAAATGATCTGTTCAGTCGTAAACAAATGATTTTGTCAGCTCTTGGGTCATGAGTGTAAGCCATGGCCAACACCAGATATATTCTTTGAAATTTTGAACGCAAAAAAGGTATGGTGGTGGTCTGGATGTGGAACACGTGGCCGACGCGACCGTAGTGTTCAAGTCAAGTTATGTTCTACCGGACTGTTTTCTGCCTGCCTTGTTGGATTATTGTCACTCGTAGATTACGCTAGGCATTTGTTAAACTAACTTCTTCACCCGAATAGAACGCCCGGTCATTATCGCTGCATCTGGACTGACAGTTGGGCCAAATGCTGCTATTATAATGACCAGGTGTTCTATTCGGGTGACGGCTTGTACAGTCGCTGCAACATAGTTCTTATGGGCTGTCACTTGGCATCTCCAGATTATTGCCATAATGATTAGTAGATGAGCCACAAACTGGCACGCATGGGCTGATCGTATTGATTGCTAAACCAGTATAGCACTTGTAGACTCACTACAAGATAGTCCGGGCTGATCACATTTAAGCATACGGGCTGACCAAGCTCGTAAGCGTTTGTTAAAAACGTACAATGTCATAGTATGTGCTGAGTTCACATCTGGATGCTCTAAGCATCCGTTAAACCGCCACAGTGACTACGTTTTGCGATCATATCATCCTGTTTACTACCGTCTTCACCCGAATAGAACGCCCGGTCATTAAAGCTGTATTTGGCACAACTTTCAGCCCAGATACGGCGATAATTACAGGGCTTCTATTCGGGTGAAGACGGTAGGAGGCCTGCCTTCTTGCCGTTGGTCTGTGGGGTTGACAGTCTGACGGTCACTGTTTTTCTGTCCCTGTCTGCAAAGGTTGGCCCAATATTTGGGAGGCAGTGGTGGTTTAAACTTAAAAGTTAAAACTGGTAAGGCTTGCCACAATATAGCATGGGCGGCTCACAGTACATTTCCCAGCCATTTTTTCAGAGTTGCGGCATGCATGCAGCCGTGACTCTCAGGAAGTATCGGGTGCCGTTTCGCTGGAGCAAAACAGGCCTTGCATGTGACCTGTTTGGCCTGGATGGATATCCAGCGAAACGGCGCCCCGGTATTTCCCGAGAGGTGGTGGCTGCATGCACGCCGTGACTCTGAAAAAGTGGCTGGGAAATATGCTGGTGGTTTAAGCGTTTGTTAAAACTGGTATGATGCTCACTTTGCACTGTTTGCAGAATGCTCACAGAGGGGTAGTTGAATGCGGACGCTGTTGTGCTTTGTCTAATGCCAAAAGAGGGTATGGTGGTAATGAAGTTCTTGATTCACATCCTATATTCTTATGGTTTAGCTAGATCTGTTTACTAGTGTGCTCGTTGAATGTGGACTCTGAGGCTGTTGTGTTTCGTCTAATGTACAAGGAGAGTGAGCATGATTGTGGTAATGAAGTTCTCGATTGACATCTTGTATTCGAACTGTTTAGCTAAATCTGTTTACCGCTGACAGTTTATCGGTAGCCCTGAGCCACGGAATGGAGGTACAGAGTGAGCAGTTTACGGGAAGGGTCTGTTGGTAAGGGTATTTGGGGGTTGAAGTTGGGAGGTTGATGATGCAGATCGATTGGCACGGTTCGGAATTTAGAACGTCCACGTTGCTGTCCTTCGGTATGTTCGTTGAAATTGGAACAATACAGAGAAGATTAGCATGGCCCGTGTGCAAGGATGGCATGCACAATCAAGAAATGCTCCCAAAAACTAGGCTATCAGAGTGGCCCGGGGCCACTTGCCAGGCCGGGCCAAAACAAAAAACAAAAAAAAAAAAATTTTGAACTTCATTTTTTATTTTAAATTTGGTAAAGAATTTCGATGTGACCCTGAGGCAAAAGTTGTTCACTTCAGGGTTGCACCTAAATATTATTATTTGTTTTTTTCTTTTCTTTTTTTTTTGTGAGTTCTTTGTGATGTAAGCTACCGTCCTCTTAATTTTGAAGGCATTCTGTGCAGCCAATACATAATGAAAAATCGGCAAACATGGTGGTGTCAAAACTTGCTTGCCCACTCACTAATTTGTTTTCTGAACTTTTCTCTTTCTTTTCACTTCTTGTTTTCCCTTTATTTCAGGGCATGAAAAAAATTATTATTTTTTCAAACCTTATTTCTAGGTTCTCTTAACTTCTCTATTATGTCAGATACACATATATAAATTTTCATGGCATTTGGCAAAGCCAAAACAAAAAAAAAGTCGCCAAAGATGGCAGTATCAAAAACTTGCTCGCCCACTCAATAATTTCATTCTCGTTTTAGTTTTTCTTATTTTCGTTAATGCAAGGAATATGAGCAAGAGCGATATACGAAAAACCAAGTTGCGAAATTACACAGATGTCCAAGTAGTCATGTACAAGCAGAGAGCGCAAATGCACCAAGATTCCATCCAGATAAGAGCAATACAATGAACTCACGAGCCAATGTCCAAGCCCTCAGGCCACACCAACACCATATCCAATGTCGCTCCTGCTCTTTCTGGTGCCCAGTGCCCAGCCCATACTACTCGCCTATCCTACTACACCAGCGTTCACGCAACAGGCTCACTTCTACTTTGAAGACCAATGTACATGACGTCAACACCATAGCTGACCTCCCTCATGCACCGGGTATGTATCTTGTCTCTCCTCATCACCCCTGACTTCCCACAGTGTGCATCCTCAACACCCAAAGACCACCATCGCCATCCAGACCTGCGCCCAGCAGCCCGGCTATGGCTGTCGTGCGGCCACTGCCCAGCAATGTACCTCACACCCCAGCGCCCGTGCGCGCGTCCCAGCCGGCAGCTTCGTGCAGATCACGAAGTTGCAATGCAGCAGCGTGGCCGCATTGCCTGCCTAGGCCAGAATGCCCTGCCCAGTGATGCTCACTTTCGTATATGGAAAGTGAGCTCAGCCTCTGCTGCCTCTGGTCCTGCCTGGGAGAGCATCCAGTAGCTTCTGGGCCTCAGTGCCTGCGCCCAGGCCCAGTTGCAGTTACGGGCCTGGGCCCTTTACAGTTGGGCACGTCCAGGCAGTCCATGGGCCTCCACATGTTTGCTGTGATCTCATTGGCTCACGGCCACTATGTACCAACAATGCTGCAATCTCGTTGGTCCGTGGCTGTTGTGTGATGTGTCGGCCTCTGAAAGCACACGCCCAGGGCCTTAAACTGTACGGGGCCCTGGCTTCACTGCCCGTCGAGGCTGCAACTTCCGGAAAGAGCCTAGAGAGGCTCACGTTGCTGTGTAACCAACTGGTATGCTGCAACTGTCTGATACCCACATATGGAAAAATGTCAAATCTTGGCCTCTTGTGAATATTCAGGCCCGCCTTCACTTAGGGCGGGCACAGGGCTTGCTKAGGGCCTCTGCCCGGAACATGTGCATGTTTGTTAAGGGCTCTGCGAGGGCTCATTCTCCCCACATATACGACCCCTTTAGGGTGATCACACTGGCCTGTACCCAGGCCTTGGCACATATTGGCAGGCCCGCCTTCACTTAGGGTGGGCAAGGCCTTTCGCAGCACTGCCGAGGGGTCAAATCTTCGCATCAATTTTTATTTATTTATTGTATTTGATTTTTATTTCAAGTTTGGTAAAGGATTTGGATGTAACATTGAGGCAAATGTTGTTCAGTTTATACTTCTGCATAACATTTTTGTTTTTCATTTTTTTTTGGAATTCTTTTCTTTCTTTCTTTTTTTTTTTGGGTCGCATTCGACCGACCAAACGCGTCGAGAGGGGGTCCCGAACGTTTGGGCGTTCGGGTCGGGTGTTCGGCCCATCCCGAAGGCCGGCAACCTTGGTTCAGTTTATTTTAAAAAAGTTAAAAAGAACACGTTGCGCTTGCATTGTTCTTTTTTTGGTTTAATTCATCATGATTCTGTCCATGGCAACCGGCCGGACGTCTGGACCGGAATCCAGACGGTCCGGTTGTCTGGGTATGGCTCCGGTGTCTGGTCCGGTAGCTCTGGGTTGGGCCCAATTTTGAAAAATTTTGGGGGGGCCTAGGATTTTTTTCAGGTCCTAGGCTGTCTCCAAAAAATAGCCCCGGTATTTTTTGGTCGTTTCAGGGCCTACCGGACTCCGCCAGACGCTTCCAACAGCTCCCTCTGCTGTTGTACTACGCTGGTAGTTCATCGGAGGAGGATGAGTCTGATTCCAAAAATGAAGTGCTGGCTGCAAAGCGCCACAGAACATTCGGCTAGAGAGAG
>BFEA01000675.1:291215-304049 GCA_003427395.1 Chara braunii | reverse complement strand
AACCAAACTGATCAGAACTGATCAGAACTGATCATAACTGTTTACTTTTTTTTTTTTTTTTTTTTTTTTTTTAAGGAAGTGACCGCTTGGGCGTACCCAAAAGACAAGATCGCCGACACCAACGCGACATACGAGAAGCATGCACTCATCTTCTCCTTTTTCAACACCGGGGTAGGACTCTCCCCCATTGAGAAAAGGAAATGGATGGTAAAAACCACCCAGGAACATGAGAACATCAAAACAGATGTCGACAAGTTCTCCCTGCTTGGTCTGGGTAGAACCATGACGATTGTGGTCTTCAAAGATGCAGATCAAGCAACACACTTGCTGGAGAAATGTGAAACCTTGAACTGCAATGGCTCTGTCTGTACCCTATGATGCTGGAAGCCGCAGACAGCCCAGAGAGTTGAAGTCTCACCGGCTGCATCCTACAAACAGTGACTGGTGAGGGAGCAGTTCCAGGTACAATTTAACAACGTTCCCCGCAGAGGCCATCCCTTGATAAACGACCGGCTGGAAGTCGAATACCCCGCAAACAAAGTGTTAAAGTGGGCCCTTCCCATGCCTGACTTCTTAGCCCCCCACTGTGACTCAGTAACAGCAATCCTAGAGGTGCTGACCGACGACCCCCTGGTGTTTCCCGAGGAGTGTCTCACTGGAGACAAAGTCACATCGGTAACAGTCTCTACCAAAGCCTCACCAATCTGCTTCAGGTGTAGAGAAAGAGGCCACCTGGGAACAAATCCCAAATGCCCACGCTCCCCTGAGCAGAAAAACTGAGACAGAACATGCTCGTCGAAGTTGAAGAGGCCAAAGGAATCTGGTTCGTTAATGACTCGGACTACGATGGCTGGGTCTTTGATGACAACATCCCAGAACCTAAGTGGATATGGACTTACACAAACACAACCCCGACAATCAAACATACAGACATCTTTTCACCATCAGACAGCAAATGGCACCACGTGGGAGAAAAGAAGATAACGGGGATCCCAGGGAAAATTCACTCAGACCCGGTGATCGATTCCCGGGCGATCAAAGACGAGAAGCATAAAGATCTGTTGTGGGATCTTGAGTCAGTTAGACAGCAGACTGCAGACTCCCTTGCCAAGCGGGAGAATGACAACAACATCTTGGATGCATCCAAATAGATCATCGGGGGACGCAGCCCACAGTCTGACCCCTCCCTCAAGAGACAGGCCTCCCCCCAAAAGGAGAACACTGGGACACCGAGAGGGAAGAAAGTAAGGAAGAGCACCACAACGGCAAAGGGTAGTCCCCCCTCTGACACACAGAACCCACAGGCAGCATCGACAAAGCCAGACCCCAGCCCAGTAATGGACCAGGACTTGACTCAAAATGGACATATCTCCCTCCAAGAATGACAGAGCAGGAGAATCAAAAGCACAGGGAGACTCCGCCATTCTGGTTGCAGGAAAACCTCGAAAGAGCCAAAAACGAGAGGGAGAAAGAATTCGACATCAGGGTGGCATGCATGAAACAACAGGAGAAGACAGACCGGAACAGCAAAGCCCCGGTAGCAGGCATCGGCATCCACACCACCACGAACAAATATGATATCCTGAGAGAACGAAGCGAGTTGTCTGAATTCAGCACCTTTAGATATCACGAGAAGAAGTGGGAAAGAGACACCTTGAGCTCTGACTCCGAATCTAGCGCAGAAACTCGGACTCTCACGGACCCAATTAGGGACATGGTACCTAACAAGTGGAAGACCACGAAGGGCAGGGACAAGAGATCCAAAAAATCCCTGATCGCCATGACAGGAAGAGGCAATGAGCAGCGATCAGAATGCAGAATACCGAAAAAGCCACAGAAAAGAGTACTGCACTATCCAAAATGTGGCAGACAACAAAGCTCCCCTGTCACTGAAAAAGCTGCCTCAGATCGCAAAACCATCAAGGCGGTCAGACCCTTGGTCCCTGTCCGATACAGGAGGAAATTCAGTGAGTGGCAGGTAGCTACTGGCGTATCCTTAACCTTCCCAACCGTGGGAGACCGGCTGACGTTGGCCAGAACCATCACGGAAGGGATCTCTAAAGACTTCCCTCTAGGAGTTTATGGAATCTCCGCCCCCCCCACCCGCAGAAGACTCTGACGAGACCGACCAGGAACTCGCTGCAGCCAAGTCCTTTTTTTTTTTTTTTTTTCTTACCCAGATACGCTTCCTTCCATCTGGCTGAAGGAACCCTGACCACCATTGATTACTCCAGCATCGTGGAGGATTGACTGTCAGCTTGCCGTGGTTTTCCCTTTCCTCTCAGGTCCACTGTAATGGCTTGTCAGATAGAACATAAATGGCAAGAAAGGGCCTGGACGCTACAAAGGCTGCCTATTTTGGCTAAACTCTGATCCTCGCCCATGTGCCTCATGAGATCCTTACCAGTCTGAACCCTATTTGCCTTGATTGTCTAAAACCCTAAACCCTGAACCCTCAGCTATAGTTTTAGCAAGACTCCTAATTCATAAAACCTAGAACCGAGGTAATCTTGTGTATCATTTCCTAATTATGAAGACTCTATTTCAGGACTACCACTGTTAGAAAGTCTAACTTCAAAGTTCAAAGTTCTGTTTTTTCCTGATTTTTTCGTACTCTTTTCTGAAGTGACTTGGGATTGGTCTGTTGAGAACTGGTTTCAACTTTCTAGTGTTGTGTGCGATTTTGTGAATGTCTGTGACAGTATTGACTCTATTGAGCTGTGCGAGGCTCAAGGCCTCGACGAGCCCTACTGGGCCTTGTTTTCAGCAATGTCGGCCGCCCTAAGTGAATGCAGGCCCGACCAAGGACGAGAGACCTATTTTGGGCTTACCACGCAACTGGGAAATTCAGGCAGTTGCGCAGCGCCAGTTGGTTGAGAGAATCCAGGCCCCACCTTCCTTTCTCAAATGTATCTGAAGCAAGCTCCAGGCTAGACACGGGGCATGGACTGCACACAGGCTGCTGGCAGTTGGACACGGGTAACCACCCCAGGCCCTGTGTCTGATTCCCTTGGATCGGGGCTCAGCCACTTGGGGCTACCGGAAGCTTCTGGGCCAGGGGCCTAGCACATCCAGGCAGCATGGAGCAGGCAGGCCATTTCCATATAGGAAAGTGCCTGCCCCGGCATTCGGCATTCGGGCACTTGCTACATGCTGCGCAAACGCTGCTGCGCTACTGGCAGGCAAGCGCCCACGCGCTCACGGGCGAGCAAGGGTGTACGCTAGCAGCCATAGCCGAGCTGGCATGCGGGTTGCTGCATGGAGCGCATGGTCCTTGGGTGCACGTGGCATCTGTGTGGGGGATCGAGGTTGTGAGTGATGCGAGAAACATACCTGGTGCTCGAGGCGAACGGCATTGGCCGAGATCTGCGCGTACTTCGGGGAGTTGTTGACGTCACCAGCGGCATTGTAGATAGGCTAGATAGGATCTGCCATTTGTAGTCTGGGCGCAAAGCGCCAGATAGGAAATCGACATTGGCTCTTTGTTGATGATGATGAGACTATTCCAACATTGTCACTTGTGAGCTTTTGTTGTGCTCTTATTTGATGGAAGTCGAGTTCCAATTCTGCTTTTGGTTCGAGGTCACGACTATTTGGTTTCATGTATATGATGCTGCTTGGCTTCTGGAATTCCTTATTGCTCATTTCCTTGCATTTTGGTATCGGAGCTGTGGTACGTTGTGCTAATCTGGTGCTTGTCTTCTACCTATGTGATACATGCATGCGATATGCTAGGTGAGCGCCGTAGGAAGCGTGTAGTGAGGAGGGCGAAGGCAAGCAGGCGACCCTGGCGGGGAGGGGTATCACCAGGAAGGCTACAAAGTGGTATTTGGGTGTTCGCAGTGTGATAAGAACTATCTGAGGTGGAACGACGCTGTAATGCTGGTTGTGTCGAAGCAATGATTCGTCATCACAATCAGTGTCAGGTCATCTGGTGAGAAAACCTGTGTTTGGGGGTAGCTATTTTGAGGTACGTTGCTCTTAACCTTATCTACCCGCTTCAACACTTCTTACCGTGAGGATGTGTGTTCTGTCTTGAGAGTCCTCTCATGTGAGGAGTCGAGTGCGCTCAACCTTGAGAGTCGGCATTGTTCACGTGGAGCATCTGGAAGGAGAGGGCGGAGCTATCTGAAGGGCACTGGACGAAGCACAGGGTCACGGTCACCATGCCAACCCACCGGGAGTAGAGCACGCATGCTTTGTTGCTTTGTCCTTTGTCTGCCTGCTGCATTGTAGATGGGTTATGAGGGGCAGGCCAACCCTACAGGGGAGACGAGTACCGGACGTCTATAAATAAATACCTTCCATTGGCTGTGATCGTCGTCCTGTCTGCGACGTTAAACAATTCATGAGGACTTCGGGGGTCGTCCTTAAACGCCTCTTGATCAGCCAATCGGTCGGTGTAAGGCTCACTGCACGCGAGGGTAAACATGGTGCAGGGCTGGCCAGCTCAACATTGACTCGGGTTACAGGGGTGGGCCGTGTGCACACCTTTAGACACACACGTTATCTGGATTGCTAAGGGACGCTGACGTCAAGCGACAATCAGGAAGAACTGAGGGAAGGATAGATTTCAGGTGATAAGTTCGGGAACAATTCCACTCTGCCAACAACCATCCAAACGATTCTATTTTTATTTTTGATTAGTTAGATGTATAACCATTAACATCTGACAGACAACATAGGTAGAACAGTTTTTGCCCTTTTGCTTTCTGTTTGCGGACTAGTCAAGGATAATAGTTTCGCTTGTAGGAATTTGGACTTACTTGTTGGACCCAAATGCGTATACTCTAACATTGCCACCGATTAATCGGTCTGAGCATTACTCTGCGGTAGGCAACTTAGTCTGTCCTAGTACAGACACTGCACAGTTTTGTAGCTTATGAGCAACAAGGAGAATCCTGACCCGGACGATAGGATCCTGCGATCGACAAGGTGCCCGTTGGTCCATGTAGCCTTGGGACCAGAGGGGGACCGTTTTCTGTTCCGCCAGCTCAGGGAGAGAAAGCAGCAGAAGCGGAGGGCTAGGGATGCAGAGGCAAGCAGAGCCATCGCAAGCGAATCAGCTACTTCACCAGCCATGGCCATCGCTGCGAAGCAAAATTCCCAGGCCAGTAGTTCAGGGACGATCGGGGCGACGTTCGCACAGACCCTGAGTCGGTCCGCAGGAGTTATGGCAAGCCAGCAGTTAGTGTTGACTCCCGAGGAGATCGCCATACAGAGAGCAAGTGATCATGAGCCACAACTACACCTGGCATTAGATGAGATACAGGCAGAAAAGGAGAGAATGATCATCAGAAGGACTAGGATGCAGCGGAGACAAGCGGGCACTAGAGAGTTAGACAGGATGGACCTGACTAATATGGATAGCGATGTGAGGACCGTGAGGACAACCCTGTTAGATGTAGTGGAGATGCAGGATTACCACACGTCACTCTTACAGGACATCCAACGAAGCCTGGTCATGATGGTCAGGCGAGTTCAGGGTGCACCATCACCATCAGGGCCTGGTGCCTGGCCCATGGTACAACCTCCTCGTTTTGTCCCACCCGTGATTGGAGTATCCCCATTTGCAGTCTCTCCAGCTTCGGTACAGGCCGCTTCCTTACTAGGTATGCCCTTGACAGGCGGGTTAGCAGCAGGTCCTAGTGTACAGGTTCCTGTTCAGACAGTGTTCTCCCAACCTCTGTTGTAGCCTGTCGTAACTGGGCAGCTTGCCGTCTCGCAGTCGGCACAGCCGCAGGATACATAGCCCCAGCAGCAGCTAGTGTAGCAGTCTGCGCCCGAGGGTTCGCAGCCTGTAGTGGTGCAAGCACGGAGACAAGGACAGTGGGTTCCCGAGACTGCCATTGCATCGCCCAAACCCTTTTCAGGGGATAAGAGGGGTGAGGACCTCGACACGTGGTTGAGGTCAGTGCCAATCTATGTTAAGTGCAAGCTTACCTTGCCTCACGAGGAAGTTCTTGTGGCTGCCTCCTACCTGGAGGGGAGTGGGGAGTGCAACAAGATGGTTAAGCGGGTACGTGCAACTGCAGGGGTACGGTCATGACTTCTGCGCTTGGGCAGTCAACCAGAAATTGGATGACTTCCTCAAGCTGGTGGAGGAAAGATGGCATGATCCGCCGGAGGCCCAAAAGGCCACTGGCGCGATCTTGACCATGAGCTCTAGGAAGTTTAGATCAGTAAGCGATGCCACAACGCTATTGAGCGTTTGATCTGTGTACCTGGAGTGCGTTACGATCCCCAAGTCTTACTCACCACTTACCTTAGGTGTCTTCCCATAGAACTCAGGAATCAGTTGGTAGGTGAGGCCATGATCACAGTGCACAATTTCACCTCATTTAGCAAGAAGGCCCTGGATCTGGAGGCCAAGATCGGGCATGGGCACCAACCCACAACGAATGGTAGGAAGAAGACGTTGCCTCCCAATTGGAAGGTGAAGGGTCGCATTATGTTCGTCGATAACGATGGTTCAACCATAGAGTTAGACGACGACTTCCAGGAGGGAGTAGGGTCAGAGGCAAACAGTGCAGAAGCTTCAGGGGGTGGAGCATTCGCTGCCTCTGTGCAACAAAAAGGTAAGGTGACCGGTAGACGCCGCGGAAGCTGCCAGTCTAGGAGTCAAGTAGACCCCAATGCTCCTCCATGGGAGAAAGCGAGTCTTACTGAGGACGTGTAGAGAGAGCGTTACTCCCGGCAGGCTTGTATCCTTTGTGGCCAATATAGCCATAACCAATTCAAGTGTCGAAACAAGAAAGTGACGGAAAAGATCCCGCCTACAATGGGGCAGGTGTTGGTCTTCTCCGCATCCTAGGGAAGCAATGTAGCCGGCAGTTTTGACACTCCTTCGAGAAACACGTCGGGCCAGTAGGAAGTGTAGTTGTTCTTGCTAGGGTCGAGGTGGAGGACACACCCTCACCATCTCGAGAGATGGCCAAAGCTATTGACTTCGTTGTCGTCCCGGAAACATATTCGGAGTTGTTCGTCGACGAGGTAGATATAGGCAGCCACAAGGCCGGGGCCTTTTACGATACTTGCTCGACTAGGAATTTTTCGCGCGTGCGTTGAGAGGCTGCGCTTACAGGGGCAAGGCAAGTGTAGCACCCGAGTCGACCTGTGGAGTCGACCTGTGCCAACAAATAGCGCATGGTAGTCAATGACTACCTTAAAGACGTTGAGTGTCGCTTCCCGTACGCGGGAGGGGAACTGAGACATCGAGTTTCGTTCTTAGTCAGCGTTGATCTCCCTATGGATATCTTACAGGGTATGTACTATCTTTCAGTTGCACAGCCCCAATTTGACTGGGACTGAAAAGTGGTTAAACACACTTTGCCCGGAGGGGGAACCGCCAGATTACGTAAGTTCAAAGCTAGTAGTCTGATTGAGTTCTATGGATGCATGTGTGCGGCCGCATTGTATAATTATTGTAAGCAAAATCCGAAGGAGGGTATGTACTTAATTTATGTTTCTGCAGAGGGCGACCTGCTGAAAATGCCTCCAGAGATAGAGGGAGTGGTCGCTAGATACCCTGATGTATTTGAAGAGCCGAAAGGGGTTGTTGAGAGGGAGGTCGTCCACATGATAGAGATTATCCCAGGTTCTAGTATTCCGAAGGGTAGGATCTATCAGATGTCTCCAGTGGAGCTTGATGAGCTTCATCAGCAACTCAAGGAACTCATAGGGAAGGGTTGGATCCGGCCTAGTGTTTCTCCTTATGGATCTCCTGTCTTATTCGTACCAAAGAAGGGGGGGAACCTTGAGGATGTGCATTGACTATAGGGGCGTCAATGCCATCACTGTGAAGAACGCAGAGCCCCTACTGGGCATCGATGACTTGTTGGACCGAGTGCAAGGGTGTCGGTACTTCAGTAAGATAGATCTGAAGTCCGGGTACCAGCAGATTGCAATACGGTCCCAGGATCAACACAAAATCGCTTTTCATACCAGGTACGGTCTGTACGAGTTTGTGGTGATGCCTTTCGGCCTTTGCAATGCTCTTGGAACCTTTCAACACGCCATGAACCAGATCTTTCATGGCTACTTGGACAAGTTTGTCATCGTGTATCTCGATGACGTACTTATCTTTAGTAGGACTGTTGAGGAGCATGTTGGTCATTTAGACGAAGTCCTTAGCCTCCTTCGGTAGTACGAGTTCAAGATCAATAGGGAGAAGTGCGAGTTTGGCCGCACCCGGATCTTATACCTGGGTCATGAGATTTCAGCAGGGATTGAAGCTCGATGACGCGAAGGTGGCCAGCATTCGTGACTGGCCGCGTCCTCAGTCTGTGACTGGGATGAGGTCCTTCTTAGGGATGACCGGCTACTACCATAACTTTGTAAAGAACTATAGCATAGTGGTCGCCCCTTTTACGGACCTGACACGCCTTGACACCCCTTGGGAGTGGACAGACAGGTGTGCGGCTGCTTTCAGACATCCGAAGCACTCCTTAACACACTATGAGGTCTTGAAACTTCTTTATTCTGACAAGCCATTCATAGTAACCACAGATGTCATCCAATATGGCATTGGAGCCGTGCTTGCACAGCAGGAGGGGCCACAATTGAGGCCAATCGAGTACATGTCCAAAAAGATGCCCTCTCAGAAGTCCATCTATGAGAAGGCACTCTATGCGATCTACAAGGAGCTAACCCACTGGAGGCACTACCTCCTTGGGAGGTTCTTCTACGCCAGGACTGATCATCAGACCCTGAAGTGGATGAGAACCCAGTCAGTGCTCTCCGATGCGTTGAAACGTTGGATCGAAGTCATTCAGCAGTATGACTTCAAACCCCAGTACATCAAAGAGGAGTATAACAAAGTTGCTGATGTGTTGTTGCATAGGCCGGACTTCCAGGGTGCGCTGATCACTGAGTTCGGGCTTGCGGACGATGTTACTCGATCCCTGGGGGAAGCCTATCGCGAGGATCCGTTTATGTCAGAGATCGTATGCAGACTCGAAGTGAAGGACAAAGTTATGTCTGATGAGTTTGTAATGGTCAATGGCCTGCTGTTCCTCGAGAAGGCCGGGTGTAAACATTTATGTGTGCCTAATCGGGAGTCTTTGCGTAGTGTATTTTTAGGAGAGTGTCACGATGCCACCGGACATTTTGGCTATAAGAAGACTGCAGCCAACCTGCTGCAGCAGTTCTGGTGGCCCACAACGATGAGAGACGCCAAGTTGTACGTGGAGACTTGTCAGGTTTGTCAAAGGGACAAGCCACGTACACAGGCCTCTCTTGGGCTTCTCAAGCCCCTTCCGATACCGGAAAGGCCCGGTGAGAGCCTGTCCATGGACTTCATGGACACCCTGGTCACCAGCGAGAGCGGTATGTGATACCTCTATGTCATTGTGGATAGATTTAGTAAGTATGCTAGGTTAATAGCAATGCCCGAAACAGCCAAAACCGAGTACGTGATTAAGCTGTTTAAAGAAAACTGGGTAAGGGATTTCGGACTGCCAAAGTCTATAGTTAGTGATCGGGATGTGCGATTTAACAGTGAATTGTGGAAAACCATTGCTGCAGAGCAGGGAACACAACTGCAGATGACTTCTGAGAACCACCCAGAGGCAAACAGGCAAGTAGAGCAGCTGAACCGCGTTGTGCAACGCCTGTTGAGGCACTATATCAAGCCTAACCAGGTGGACTGGGATGAGAAACTTGCTTTCGTCTCCAGTCTGTACAACAACGTTGTGCACAGCGCAACCGGGGTAAGCCCTAACAGTCTGCTACTGACCTTCAAGCCTAGACTGCCCCAAGATTTTTTCTACCTGAGAACCAGCTGACTACTGCACCAGGCACCTTAGAATTTGCCTATCGATATGAACGCCTGATGCAGCAAGCTGTAGAACAGATGCATAAAGCACACGCGGCAATGATAGAGTCTGAGAACAAGCATTGCCACGCCTGATGCAGCAAGCTGTAGAACAGATGCATAAAGCACACGCGACAATGATAGAGTCTGAGAACAAGCGTCGCCGCCCATCTACATTCCAGGTAGGGGATAGTCTGGGTCAAAGCCTCTGAACTAGGGCAGGAGCATGGGATCTCGCGCAAGCTCATGCCACAGTACGGCGGGCCATGGGAGGTTCTAGATCTTGTTGGGGATGATCCGACGGGCCATCATATGTAATTCGGATCCCCGGTCACCTCTGCACCTACCCTGTTTTTCACGCCTCTAAGCTCGCACCTTCCAAGGAAACTGATCAGTTTCCCTCTCGTCACTCAATGCTGCCCCCAACCATGGACGGAGAGGCGGACATCGACAACATCGTGGACCACAGAGAAATGTCAGTGCCAAGACCGACAGGCAGGGGACGTCCTCCTAAGCCGAAGCTGCAATATCGCTTTCGGTTCAGACGTTACACTGATCCTAAGGAGGACAAATGATTTACCCGGGAGGATCTGATGCAGACCGCTCCACAGGCTGTTGCTCACAATGAGAAGTCACTGCAGAAAGGAAAGTGCTAGATTGAGTAATTGAACTTCTCAGAGGACTGTTGAAGTATGGAGGAGGGAATGCGAGGCTCAAGGCCTCGACGAGCCCTATTGGGCCTTGTTTTCAGCAATGTCGGCCGCCGTAAGTGAAGGCAGGCCCGACCAAGGACAAGAGGCCTATTTTGGCCTTACCACGCAACCGGGAAATTCAGGCAGTTGCGCAGCGCCAGTTGGTTGAGAGAACCCAGGCCCCGCCTTCCTTTCTCAAATGTATCTGAGGCAGGCCCTGGGCTAGACACGGCCATGGACTGCGCACAGGCCGCTGGCAGTTGGACACGGGTAACCACCCGAGGCCCTGTGTCTGATTCCCTTGGACCGGGGCTCAGCCACTTGGGGCTACCGGAAGCTTCTGGGCCAGGGGCCCAGCACAGCCAGGCAGCATGCAACAGGCAGGCCATTTCCATATAGGAAAGTGTCTGCCCCCGCATTCGGCATTCGGGCACTTGCTACATGCTGCGCAAGCGCTGCTGCGCTACTGGCAGGCAAGCACCCACGTGCTCACGAGCGAGCAAGGTTGTGCGCAGGCAGCCATAGCCGAGCTGGCCTGTGGGGTGCTGGATTGTGCTTGAGGTGAACGGCATTGGCCGAGATCTGCTCGTACTTTGGGGAGCTGTTGACGTCACCAGCGGCATTGTAGATAGGCTAGATAGGATCTGCCATTTGTAGTCTGAGCGCAGAGTGCCAGATAGGAAATCGACATTGGTTCTTTGTTGATGATGATGAGACTATTCCAACATTGTCACTTGTGAGCTTTTGCTGTGCTCTTATTTGGTGGAACTCGAGTTGCAATTCTGCTTTTTGGTTCGAGGTCACGACTATCTGGTCGCATGTATATGATGCTGCTTGGTTTTTGGAATTCGCTATCGCTCATTTCCTTGCAGCTGTAAAGTTGTGAATAATGAAAGACAGTAAGCTGTGGTTAGTACTGCTTTTTACTAATGTTTTTCTTTTTTTTCTTTTCTTTTTTTTTTTGGGTCTGGACATTTTTGCAATAACCCATGCCATATGTCTTGTAGAACGACTGAGGGCCAACTTGGCCGTCCTCAGCTCAGGCCGAAACGGGGGCAAAAAGGACCCCCCACGAGGACTCAGGGCCAAGACGTGTGACAGTTGACTTTGGTCAACTGTCGTGACCCCAACAGTCAAAGTCCAAAGGTACCTAGCCCAGGCCGCTGGTCAAGCGCGCACACTTGTTTGTATGCAGGTACCCAGACAGCATCAGGTCCAAGGGAGAAGTCTGCAACTGTCCACGGGCCCTAGGCTGTGAGTCAATTTGGACGGCTGTGGGAAAAGCGCCCGAGGCCAGACTGCCTCGAGAACTGCTACTTAAGGCTGACCTCGTGTGAGTCACGTACTCAGTCTTGCCATGCTGCTTTAATGCTGGCTCGACTTTGACGAGATGCTGGCATTATGCTGGCGCGATGCTGGCTAGGATGGTGGCTGTGCATAGGCGTTGCAAACGACGGCACGAGGTGGAGGCAGCAGGCTGGCGCTACCTCTGATCTACTTTGCATGCTGATGTGGTGCTACCTCTGGTCTACATTGCATGCTGATGTGGCGCTACTGGTCTACTTTGCATGCTGATGTGGCGCTACCTCTGGTCTACATTGCATGCTGATGTGGCACTGCCTCTGGTCTAGTGCAAGCTATTGTGGCGCTGCCTCTGGTCTACAGTGCATGCTGATGTGGCGCTGCCTCTGGTCTATATTGCATGATGATGTGGTGCTGCTACTAGTCTACATTGCTGATGTGGTGTGTGCCACTATTCTTCATTGATGATGTGGCGTATGCCACCTATCTCGGCTGCTGACGTGGCATTGTCCATGCTGTCTACATGGGGTAACTGCTTGCGAGGAGGAGGAAGATCGGGATCTGTGGATGAGGGAGGTCGGTTACGCACCTGAGGTTGACGTCATTACTGAAATATGTTGTGTCTTCATGGTCGTCACGAGATAAGAGTGCCATATGGCTCTATTGTGTGTGATCAGGATTATTATGTTTGTTATCATCCACTGGTTATTAACGTGGAGAGGGAAGAAGCCCGGAGAAGGAGAGGGGTTTGACGGGATTACTCTTGTGTGATCTTTTATCATCTCTTCCACCTTCTCCTCTGTCTGATCCCCCTCCACTCTCTTCGTCTAATGGTAATAAGATACTGTTTGAGATATCACTTCACGATTTGGAGACTTTGTTGCAGGTACTAAGACTACTGGTGTTTGACGACTTCTGAGTATCTACCAGACTGGGCTCATTACAATTTGGTAACGGAGAAAACTTCTTTCATCGCAATCTGCTGTTTGCATTTTTTTTTTTTTTTTTTTTTTTTTTTTTTTTTTT
>BFEA01000675.1:281013-291184 GCA_003427395.1 Chara braunii | reverse complement strand
TTTTTTTTTTTTTTTTTTTTTTTTTTTTTTGGAAAACAGCCAGAGGAGGCGGTAGTGGTGCTGGTGAAAGCAGACACCACTACTACTTCTCATGGCGGCTCCGTCTATTGGTGGGGAGCGGCACCTGCTGGAAACCGGGTCCAGCGTCCCTGCACATCATATGCAGACGTCAATGCTTGGTACCTGCTGTGAATTCTAGTCCTATCCTCTTTTGAGTACTGGTGAACTTAGCTCGATCTGCCTCTTCAGCCCTTCTTTTGGGCCGCCTGTTGCTAGCCATAGACCCTAGCAGTCTAGCTGATCTTATAAAGCCGCTCCTCACCCTCCCTCATACCATGCCTTGCCTACCAGACTATTTGCGGGGGGGGGGAAGAAGTCAGGGAAATGATCACTTGTCCGCAATGGGATTGAGTCTTCTAGCTTGGTCCAATCATTAAAGAGGAGTCTATAGTCTCTGGTTATCTGCTCGTTGTCCTGCCCCTCCTCCTGCCCCTCTTGTCCTCCTTTCCATTCCACTTTCGCCACCCTCCCCCCCTTTCCCCCCCGAGCCATTCTTTGCAGAATATTTGTATTTTGTGCTTTATTTCGTTCTGAGTGTGGGTGTGTTTGATTTGCATTTTAACCTCCTCCCATCTTGCTGTTATGTTTGTCTGGATCTGTTGCTGTATGCTCTCCGTAAATTCTGGTCCTTCCAACCTCACGCCTTCCATCTCATAGGTGCAGCGTCGTCTCCATAGTGCCCACAATACTGCCCTGGGTGAAGTCGTCAGACTGTTCCGAGGGCCATATTTCAAACATCAAGGCCTTCCAGTCCCATGGCCAGGGTGTCCCTGTTCCCATCCCAGATTCTATCCCACCATCGCCAGAGCCAGACGACGCCTTAGCATTGGAGAAAAATATGTTCGATTGTCTCTGGTCTCTTTCTTGATGGGAATGCATTTGAGCATAGTCTACACCAGGGTAGGGCGAGTCCTTTCTGTTCAAGATTAGTCATGTCAATCAACCAATTGTTGGTTGGTAGGCTCTTGTGCTCCCTTGCCATTGTAAGGAGGTCAGGTTAGCAGGTTTGGTTTTGGTTAATTGGAAACATTTAACACTCCTCAACGCTTCTTTGTTGATGTTCAAATGATTCATCCATCTCGCTTCCACCTGGTCCCGTAGGTTCGTTTTTGACCGGAACATTCTGTATGTTGCTTTAACTGTGATACCGTTCAGCGTTTTAGTGTTGGTTCTGCCCCTGCCTGTTGTGTTCGTCCATACCCATTCCCAGGGGTCTAAGGGCAGTTGAGATATCGGCGTATCCGGGGAGAACACCACCCATCTATCGTCCTCCCTCAGCACTCTAATTCTTGAGAGTTCATTCTCTTCGACTAATTGTATATGTTCAGGATTGGCCCTTTGGAGTGAGTTATCACTACAAATTGTGAAAATGTCTACTGCCACCGATCCTGTTGAATCTCTGCACACTACATTGCCCACTTCTCCCTGCCGGCCCCGAATTAGTACCCAGTCCGACTCTCGTATTAAGGGCCCCTTTCTCAAGATTTTCCACCAGTTCAGGGGGATACATTCTATCAGGTTTTCCAGCGCCTCCTCCGGTCTGTGGCAATACCTCAGCTTTTCCTTGAGTTGATGTCTTGTGATCCAGTCTCTGCTGTCCACGTCCCAGATGTCCCCAATTTTAAGGACCCTCTTTTTCACCCATCCTTTCCATGGGTAGTCCGCGCAGTGCAGGACCTGACCTCTTGTGTTAGTTATCCAATGGTTGTCGGGCCACCTCTTCCCATCTTTCTGGATGGATTTTGTCTGGTAGGGGAAGGTTTCTCCATATCTGTAGAAGGTCTGCCCAAAAGGGATCGTTGTGCAGGTCCTTCCTTGCCTCACGTCTTGGTGAATTGACATCAGCATTTTCTTGCTGAGATCGTCGCTGCTGAATTGGCCATTTTTCTGTTTTCAATCCATGTGAGCGAGTTGATGTGGGTTGGTGTTTCCGGAGCTAATCTCAAGATCTGCTCCAGTGCCAAATCTTTCCACGGGGTGTGTGGGCAGAAGAGCAGGCGCTTGAACCGTTGTATGGCCAGAGCCTTGACCTGTGTTGTCGGGTCAATAATACCCAATGCCCTTTTTATTTTGGGTTGGATAATCGCTAGCCATGCTACCTTGCTGAGAACATTGTGATTTTCGTGATTCCCCCGCCACAAAAAAGTGGCCAACTGTCGCTGCAGGGCTTTTAAGGAGTTTTTGTCTAGCCCCCAAATGGCCGATTTGTACCAAAGAGAGGCGAGTACCACGTTGTTGATCACCAGGGCCCTGCACATTAATGAGGTGTGTTTATCTTTCCATAGTGCTAACTTCTCCAAAGGGGGCCTGGTTATCCATTCATTGTTGGTTGGTGGTCTGCCATTGGCTGTAATTGAGACTCCCAAGACCTTGATTGAGGCTTCTTGCGGTAGCCATCTAACCCTTGGTTGTTCTGGGGGTCTTACCCCCTGATGGTGGATCCATCATCCCAGGGTCTTATTTCCCCAATTAACTCTCATGTCCGATAAGGTGCAAAAACGGTCCATCATTTGTTGAACTCCTTCCATCGACGTCCGGGTTGCTTCCACCTGCGAGGAGTTTCGAGTATTCATTGCACTTGCGGCCCAGGTATGCCAGGCCGTTGTTGAACCATAATACATCATCCTGAATTAGATCCTTTTGTTGGCGCCAGTAGGTCCAGACCTCTTTCAAATAGGTTTTGAAGCGGTCTTTGTTGTTAGGTGCTGACGTGGCACCTAGGTAAGTGGGAGGTGCCGCATGTGCAAAACGAAACGTGTTTATAGTATTGCACGTGCGAGCAACTGTCCCTTGAAGATGATGACGTGGCTGCACTGAAGATTTCAAGATACCGGCGAGATCTGCGTTGGCAACAGGCTGATGTGGCGTTGGTTATGCGAGAGATTAGGACCGCTGATATGGTACATTGCTTATATGGCAAAATGTGGTATTGTGGCAGGGTATGGTCTGGCGTAGCACATATTGTGTTGTGAGCACCTGCCGTTGATACATTGTGTTGTTGATGCACTGTGCTGACGTAGTATTGCATGTATGCATTGCTGACGTGGCACCCCCCTTGAAGATCTATCACGTCCTTGATGTGCTGACGTGGCATACTCCTTCGAGCTACTGTGTTGGCATTCCAGGCGTGACACGTGGCATGCTGATGAGATGAGGTGTTGATCACATTGCTTCTGCAAATGGTATTGTTGGGAAAGTTGAAAGCTAACCATTAATTGTGCTGTTGTGTTGGCTGACTTCTTACCTGTTGATTGTCTGTGGTTGCTGTGTGTACTTACAAGTGTGTTGTTGCCTTGATCACACTGACCATGGCTGCGGTACCTGTAGTTGTAGAACATCAGCACATAGGAAATAGACAACTAAGTTAGAATACATAAATTGATTGAGAACTAATTTTTTTGATTATTCTTGCTGTTGGAGTTGCGTGTGTTGTGAAATTTATTCTTGTCTTCTGATCTTATTTATTGTGCGGCATCTACACAGTTGGGAAAATGAACTCTCTTTGGAAATGTTTGCGTGCCTCTATCTTGATGCGGTTCATTCCTTTTTTGTTCTTCCTTATCCCTCTCATAGTTTATGCTGTTGAAGAAGGGGGGGATCTTAAGACGCGGGGTCAAATTGAAACAAGAAGACAAACTCTGATTGGGTTACTCTGCCAGTTGCTTGGTGACATACACGCTACTAGTCCAGAGGCTGAACGACATGTTCACGGACAGCTCAATCTGCTTGATGGAGAAAAAAAGCTGCAGGCCGCTGAAACTGTCGTTGAGATGATGGAAACCGGCAAAAGAGTGGAGGAGCTCATTAAGAAAGGACGAATGACCCTTGGCCGGTATGTCGCCGAGGGATTTGACAAACTGGAACAAGAAAGGAAGAAGAGAATACAAGAGGAGAAAAAAAGAAAGTAGAGCCACAACTGTCTGTGGAAGTCATGGAGGAGAATGTCAGACAACTAGAAACTACCTTAAGGGAAGAGAGAAGAAAGATTGAAGAGTTTCGGAGAAAGAAAGAAGAAAGAGAACAGCAAAAGTTGATGCTGGAATAAATGAGAAACCGATTTCACTTTGAGGAAGCTGAGACCGATCTCTCGACTGTGTTGCAGTCGATCATGGCTTACCTTGTTCATCTTGAAAAGAAGATAGACACTAATACCGTCTCATTAGAAAATATGTTGAGAATGATGAAAGGTAAGGATAAGGTAAGTATTGAGGAGGAGACGAAAGAGGAAGAAAGGAAACCGTCCCAAGAGAAACTCATGAAAGATGCAATGTGGAAGGAAGAGAAACCCATTCCCTCAAAGAAAGAACCTGAGGAACCGGTAGGGAAGAAAGAAGAACCCACCAAAAAGAAAGAAGAACCGTTCAAAGAAACGGACAAGCCGAAGAAGAAAGAAAAGGTGAAAATGAAGTTACCATTCACCGACCGCAATAAGAAGGAAGAAAACTTGTTGCTATGGATTGTCGAAATTCAGCCTTATTGCGGCACCGCATCCGTTGAACTAGAAAGTCAGGTCGCTTTCTCTACGTCATGCTTAGGAGGAGTGGTCAAGGAGTGGGTGCTGGCTGAAGCCACTGCTGCTGGCTTCGAGGATATCAGTGAGTGGGCCAAGACACCGACTCTCAGGCAATTTCTCCAAAAGATTAAGGAGAGGTTCCTAGATAAGACAACGACCGATAAGGCCTTGATGAACTCACCATTATAGGCTAGAAACGTTGGACTTATGTCGATGTGCTGTCTCATGAAGTGGATCGTCAATAGCAGGTAGTTGGATTGAACTTACAAGATAACCAGGTTCTCTATATCTACTCACGTGCCTTCCCCAAGCCCATTCGTGGACAGCTCGTGGCAGAATCGAAGTCAGGTAAGTATAATTATCGACAATTTCGCGATGTCACTCTCCAGAGAGAGCAAATGACCGCTCAGGTAAAGGGGTCATACGCTTCGGTAGTGAAATCGGAACCGGTTGGTGGGTATGGGAAGTGGGTCCTCTGGCGGAAAAACACCAGGACCATATGCTTGTTGTATTTGATGATGATACCGTAGAGAAGTTACCCCTCGACGAGTCTGAGGGAGGAGGAGGTAATGGCGACAGTGAATCTGGGAAGGTTGATGTCACTACCGTAATGGCCAACAAGGGAGGTCAAAATCAATGGAAGAAGAAGAGGAGGCCACACTCGTTTTTCAAGCATCCTAGCGTTGCATTCGAGAAGCCTTGGGAAAATATGGGGATGACTCGTGAGGAATGGCAGTCCACAATGGATAACCATGCCTCAAGTGTGGCACCGTGGGGTACGTGATAGCCTGGTGCCCACTCATTCGTAACCCAAAAGCGAGCAACTAGCATCTGCTTCTACTGAGTCGAAGGGTTCAGATGAAGATAAAGGTAAAGGCGTCTACAACCCCTTCTAACCTTTTGACTCTTAAAGCAGAGGATGACTCTTCGTTCGCCCGTCGTCCAGAACACCCTGACACTATACTCTATATTGTCTCACTGGACGATTCCCTTGACGAGCTCGATAATGAACTCATAGCACTACGGAGTTCGTGGGCGAAAAAATATAAGTCTAAGGGTGAACTAATGATCGAGGAAATTGAGATTGAGCACACGCGGGTTGGTGCACTGTTAGATCCAGGATCGACGCGGTCCTACATCTCAAAGAAGGCAATTCGTAAATTGCATAAGGGAATGAAGGTAAAAGACTTACCTCGACCTATTACGTCTATATTGGCTGACAAGAACACGATCACTATCTCTCAATACGTCGATCGTGTCATTTCATAATAAAGGAAGGAAAGAAGATCCTACATGAAGTATCCTTCCTGATAGAGAAGAACTTACCCTTTCACATAATTCTGGGTGTGGTTTGGCATGAGGAAGCCGACCAGAAGTTAAATTCAAAGATAAGATTGTCAAACTCAAGGACGAAAAATCCGAACTACTCGCTATCAAGTTTTATCATAGGTCTGGCTCTACTCTGTTTTTCTTCTGTATGAGTTACCCAACTTTTTGCTCAATGATAGTAAAAAAGAAGTTGGACCAGGAGGTGATGATGGTGTTTGTTAAACGAGTTGGTGATTGTTCCTCATCCTATCCAACTTCTATCAAAAACTTATCGACGAGTACAAGGACTTGCAAACTGAGCCAACGGGAATCACTAAGCGTGTTATTAAGCACACGATCGATATCATTCTCCTAGGGAACTTGGGGAACTGCATAAGCAGTTGCAAGAACTTACTAATAAAGGATGAAGTCGCCCTAACTTATCTCCTTATGGTGCGCCTGTCTTATTCGTGTTAAAAAAGGAAGGTGAACTTCATCTATGTATAGATTATCGTGGGCTGAATCCCGTCACTGTCAAAAACGTGGAGCCTCTACCGCGCATTGACGATCTATTGGATCAGTTGCAGGGATGCAAGTACTTTAGCAAGATTGATCTCAAGTCACGGTACCACCAGATCGAGGTGGCTCCTGAGGATCAACACAAAACGACATTTTGAACCAGGTATGGTCGCTACGAGTTCGTGGTTATGTCTTTCGGTTTGACCAGTGTACCTGCGACCTTCCAAAGGTTAATGAACGAGTTGTTCCGACAATGGCTTGACAAATTCGTAGTAGTCTATCTCGACGATATTCTAGTGTACAGTAAGACACTGGAAGATCACGAGAAACAACTACTACTGGTTTTGCAGAAGTTGCGTGAGGGCAACTTCAAACTTAATCTGAAGAAGTCTGAGTTTGCTAAGTCTGAAGTCTTATACTTAGGGCACATAATGAACGATAGAAGGGCTAAAGCCTGAAGATAAGAAGATTGCAGCAATTATAGATTGGCCACAACCTAAGACCATAATTGAACTAAGATCTTTCTTAGGACTAGCTAGCTACTATAAGAACTTTGTCAGAAACTTCTCCTTGATCGCTGCTCCTATGAGAAGATTACTGAAAAAGGAAAAACCTTGGTTATGGGATAAAAGATTGTGAGTCATCATTTAGAAAGTTCTCTGACTCACTACCCTATCCTAAAGATTGTTGACCCTTCTCTTCCTTTCATCGTTACGACTGACGCAAGTCAGTATGGGATTGGGCATGTGCTACAACAGAACGATAGTAAGGGATATAAACCTATTGAGTTTATGTCCAGAAGACTTCCGTCAGAAAAAGTGACAAACTCCACATATGAAAAAGAATTGTATGCCTCAGTTGTTGCGCTAGATATTTGGAAACACTACTTGTTAAGGAGACATTTCACTGTCTACTCTGATCACTCTACTTTGAAGTGGATAAAAAAACTCAGCCTAAACTCTCTGATAAGTTGGTAAGATGGTTCTCTTTCCTGGATACATTTGACTTTGAGGTGAAAACCATTGAAGGTAAGTCTAACGTGGTTGCAGATGCTTTGTCCAGGCGTGCAGATTTCTTTGGAACTATTGTCTCCTATCTCGATATCGAAAACGGACTGAAATAACAAATCCACAAGGTTTATGGGAGTGATTCTATTTGGAGTCCTATCTTTGAGACTCTACGGAAGAACCCTGAGTTATTTCCGGAATATCGAATGACTGATGGCTTACTCTTCTTTCTGGATAAAACCGAAGAAATATTGTGTATTCCTCACCAAGAATCAATCAAAAGCTTAATCATTGGGGAATCTCATGATGCGGAAGGTCACTTTGGTTTTAAGAAGACGTATGCTGATGTGCGTGAACGATTTGAATGGAAAGGAATAAAAGAAGATGTACTAACCTATGTGGGGACTTGTCTTGTTTGTCGGAGGAACAAACCCTCACATGAGAATTTGATGGGACTATTGAGACCGCTGCCTATTCCAAGTGAGTCAGGTGAGTCTATTTCTATTGACTTTATGAGTCTCACTAAGAGTCGAAACGACAACAGTCAGATAATGGTCATTGTCGATAGATTCTGTAAGTATGCTATGTTGATTCCTTTACCTGCGAAAGCTAGAACCTAACTAGTCATTTAAAAGTTTCAAATGCGATAGGTCTCCGAGTATGGATTCCCCAAAACCATCATATCAAACAGAGATGTTCGGTTCACCAGTTTACAATGGCAAAAGTTGATGGAAGTCTATGGAACCAGGTTGACCATGTCGTCAGGCAGACATCCTGAAATAAATGGTCAAACTAAACAAATTAATTGACTTTGCCAACAACTGTTGCGAATGTATGTCCGACCTGATCAGATTGATTGGGATGAGAACTTGCCTAAAATTGCTAGTGCTTATAATAACAGTATACATATTGTTACAGGAAGAACACGAAACACACTGCATAAAGGATGAAAACCTAGGCGTCCCATTGATGCGTTAACAAGGGACCGGATTAAGGGGCTCCCCCCATGTATGCGCGAATTCACAGTTTTGTATGAAGAAGACGTTAAGAAGGTTAAGGAAAACATACAGAAAGCCCAATTACAAATGATTGAACAAGCTAACAAACATCGTCGACCTTCACAATTTCAGGAAGGGGACTTCGTCTGGGTCCAGTATAAAGAAAATGTGTCTCAAAAACTGCTACCTGTTTACTATGGGCCCTGGGAAGTTCTCAAAGTGATTGGAGGTGAAGATGGACCTTCGTACCGCATAGATGTACCTCCCCATCTAAGGACATACCCTATCTTCCATGCGTTTAAACTGCTACCCTATGTAGAAAGTGATAACTTTCCAAATAGGTCATTTATGTTTCCACCCTCTATGAATGGAGGTTATGAAGTTGAAAGGATATTGGAGCATGACTATATTTCTACAGGTGGCAGAGGACGACCTCAGAAGCAGTACAAGGTAACGTTCAAGTCCGGACCTCCATCTGAAGCCAAATGGTTTAGTAGGAAAGAACTCCTACCTATTGCTCCTGACATTTTGCTGCATATGAACGTGGGTTAAGTGAGAATGAATGTATTTTTTGCAATGGAACTCGAAAACTGGGCCGGCAGGAATGCAATAACCCATGCCATATGTCTCGTAGAAAGATTGAGGGCCAACTTGGCCGCCCTCAGCCCAGGCCGAAACGGGGGCAAGAAGGACCCCACACGAGGACTCGGGGCCTGGATGTGTGACAATTGACTTTGGTCAATTGTCGTCACCCCAACAGTCAAAGTCCAAAGGTACCCAGCCTAGGCCGCTGGTCAAGCACACACACTTGTTTGTATGCAAGTACCCAGACAACATCAGGTCCAAGGGAGAAGTTTGCAACTGTCCAATCCGGGCCCTCGACTGTGAGTCAATTTGGATGACTGTGGAAAAAGCACATGAGGCCAGACTGCCTCGACAACTGCTACTTAAGGCTGACCTCGAGTGAGTCACGTATTCAGTCTTGCCATGCTGCTTTGACGCTGGCTCAGCTTTGACGAGACGCTGGCATTATGCTGGCGCGACGCTGGCTAGGGCGCTGGTTGTGCATAGGCGTTGCAGACGACGGCACGAAGTGGAGGCAGCAGGCTGGTGCTACCTATGGTTTACTTTGCATGCAGATGTGGCGCTAACTCTGGTCTACATTGCATGCTCATGTGGCGCTACCTCTGGTCTACTTTGCATGCTCATGTGGCGCTACCTCTGGTCTACATTGCATGCTGATGTGGTGCTGCCTCTGGTCTACAGTGCATGCTGATGTGGCGCTGCTACTAGTCTACATTGCTGATGTGGCGTGTGCCACTATTCTTCATTGATGATGTGGCGTATGCCACCTGTCTCGACTGCTGACGTGGCATTGTCCACGCTGTCTACATGGGGTGACTGGTTGCGAGGAGGAGGAAGATCGAGATCTGTGGATGAGGGAGGTCAGATACTCACCTGAGGTTGACGTGATTACTGAAATCTGCTGTGTCTTCATGGTCTTCACGAGATAAGAGTGCCACATGGCACTATTGTGTGTGATCAGGATTATTATACTTGTTATCATCCACTGGTTATTAACGTGGAGAGGGAAGAAGCCCGGAGAAGGAGAGGGGTTTGACGGGATTACTCCTGTGTGATCTTTTATCATCTCTTCCACCTTCTCCTCTATCTGATCCCCCTCCACTCTCTTCGTCTAATGGTAATAAGATACTGTTTGAGATATCACTTCACGATTTGGAGACTTTGTTGCAGGTACTGAGACT
>BFEA01000675.1:221200-261644 GCA_003427395.1 Chara braunii | reverse complement strand
ACTTCAGAAATTTCAGCTATGTATGCGAAATATCAGAGAAACGAAATGCTACTATGGGGAATTTTCAGACAAAACGAAATGCGATTAATCAGAAATTTTCAGATATTTGTTACGTAAAAACGAACTACTAATATCAGAAATTTTCAGATAGAACGAAAATGCGAATATCAGAAAGTTCAGATAGTTGTTGTGAGAAAAAAAATTTCAGAGATTTGACGAAGTCCTACTTGCGTCACCGCCCAAGAGGCAAAGCAGGCCGCTATATCTTCAGGCCGGGCAGAAGACCCGGCCTCTTTTTCTGTGTGCAAGTTTGGCGACACACTGGTGGAGCGCTGGCTGGAGCAGCACTGCTGGGGAGGAAGGAGAAGGACATGAGGGAGGAATGAGGAAGGAGGAAGGAAGGGGGAGGAGCGCCAGGGGTCCAACTGGGGAGAGCTACACCAAGAAACTTCAAGGCAGGGTTGGGCATGGCGGCCTGAGCTAGAGCAGCCATCGCTGCTTTGGGTTGTCTTTTGGACGTCTGGGCAAGGCCTAGTAGTCCGCCATAGCCTTGGCCTATGAGAGTGAAGAGTGAAGGGAGGCGGCCATGGCTATGGTGGACCTCAAGTGATACCTGCAGTAGAAGAGGGACTCGGACATTGATTCAGGACCAGTCATTCAACATTGTACTATTATTTCTTGTATGAATAAGAGAAGGGGGAGATAAGGAGGAGGAGATTGTTGGGCGAAGAAGAAGAGCCTTGTCATTGTCTTTGCTGGTGTACATCTTCTTCTTCTTCTTCTTCTTTCTTACTTCTTCTTCTTCTTCTCATCCTCTCTCTCCTCTCAAGTTCATTCATTTCTTTCTGCAATTGGATGGCATTGTACTTTCCGGTGGATGTGTATCTCGAAATTGGCCAGGGTCATAACACCGTAGATAAATCCAATCTGTGGCGGGCAGCCTCCGAAAAGGGTCCGCGGCCGATAGCTGGATGTACTGGTGGTTTAAAGATAGTCTGATGTCTAAGCCCATGATGCCTAGCCCGCCAGTGTGTACCAAACAGCTCTATACCGAGCCACAGGGAGTCGAATAGAAAACCTGAAACCCGATGCAAGGTTTATATAGGACGACACCAGTCTCAGCTCACCCATACCCATCAGTTCAAGCCACAGAGATATGGAGCACAGTGTGCAGTGTTAAGCGCAGTAGACGGTGTTCAAGAGTCCACTTGAACTGTGCAAGGTCACTCGTCACGGTTTCCATACGGCACTTCTTGCCCACCAGCTTGCAACCATCTTCTTCCAACCAACGGCCTGCCTCACCTCTACGCGCTACCTTTAGAAGGCTCGTTCGCAAAACAAATTTTCTCAGACAGCTAGATGCCGACGGTCGGCGCCCCTGGATTAGTCGGGGGCCGACCAGCTGATTGTCGGACTGGTCTGCAACTACCGGTCGGGGGTCGTCGACACCCCGCAAAGAAAGAAAAAGGGTCCAGAGCCCCAAATAACCCCATCATCCCCCCCCCCCAACAACCTTATACTTCCCCCTTAACCACCTATAACCCCCTTACGCCCCCCCGTATMCCTCCCCCATAGCCCCCCGCACCCCCCCGTACCCGTAACCCCCCCCATCCCCAAAAGTTTCTCAGCGGATTTGGACTGTACTCAGCAAGCCCAGTACAGCTCTGAACTCAGATTTGAAAGTAAAACAGTGGATGGCCCTCTACAGACTACCGACCAGTCCGCCTACGGGTCGCTCGCATTGGTAGGCGAGCCGACGGCCTGCAGTAGGGATCGGCGGTAGGCATTCTGACAACTCTGCCGTTGCCTCAGTATATGCACACCAATCCCAAAAACCAAACATATAATCACTTTTAGAGATAGAATCCTACTGGGAGCGCGTCGTGCCTCCTACTGGGAGCACGTCATGCCACCCTATGCAAAGGTCAAGTAGCATCCCCCCCAAATTATCAGTACTGCTGACGTTCGATACGCCTGATGTTCCGGCCGATCGGGCGCTGTCTCCCTGTCCCATGCCTCTCAGGTTCCAAAGATCTTAGAGATTTCCAGAGGGGGGGGGGGGGGGGGGGGGAGGGGGGAGGGGGAATGAAAATGAAAAAGAAATACAGAATCCACAGATTCCAGCCCACGTGAGCTATGTGAAAATCGCAGACCGTAATCTGCCGCCACCGAGGTCAGCAGGCTCCATGGAACATGATGAGATCAGTTTCCCATGCTTGGAGAGGCCGCCTTCATCTGACGTCGGCGAAAAATGCCTTACACAGCACACCATAAACCATGCCCAAATAGCCGAATACGGGGTTTCTGGAAAAAGTAGACCAAATCCAGGAAGAATTAACATATAATTTGATATAAATCATAAAAAATCATAAATGATATAATGATATAACATTCTTTTGGCTCTCGCCAGAAAAGAAAATCGGGAAAACCTGTAAGACTGTTACCATAAATCCTGCAGGTTGGTGGTTCAAAACCTGAGTGGAACCAAACGAGGTGGCAGAAATCCGAGAAGAGCCTCTACTTGATGTAAGAGGTGGGCAGTAAGACGGTCACCAAAATTACAGGTACCACCACAAGGCAGGTCGGTGGTTCTAAAAGAGCGAGAACCAAAAAGGACCAAACAAAACACATAAAAGTCCGAAAAAGGCTGCTTGTGACCAGTGAGACGAAACAATTGATACAATATTAGTCCTATTGTCATCATAGTGCTGCCAGTCTGAGAGGGCTTAATGCATTCCTGAAGTGTGTTTCGTTGATTTTGGGATCAAATCTTACACATTGTGTTTTTCCTTTAGACACGGAAAAATCCTGAAAGATCTCTTCCCCTTCCAAAGCCGTCACAGGAAAAGCATCTTGAACAATTCTGAGAAAGTTCTGAGGGTATATTGATGTAATCTTGTTCATATGACTTGCCGGGGGAATAGGAACCGGACTTATGCTCCCCAGAATGGACATGGAGCCAGACCTGTTAAAAGAAAAAAACAAAAAAAAAAAGAAGTTCTGAGGCCTCCCGCAGAATAGTTGGCTGAAGACACCCCACCATAGCCCTTCGATCCCGTACTTTATTTTTTTTTCTTGTTTAATTAACAAAGCTCCTTCTATTCTGCGGAGCGTCACTCCGGTTCCTACTCCAGCGGCAAGTCAAAATCTTAAGTACAACACTTTGACACGCTTCCCAGCGTTACTGCCCGGGGAACCCTGACGACATTCGTTTCTTCCCTTGGGAAGGATTGACTGTTAGTCAAGCCCAAATTTTGAGAGCGTCCCCCACCCTCTATCCATTTACCCCCAAATGAAACACTATTGAAAACCAGCCCTGAGGTGACCTGCTTGATCCGCTTGTGGCAGACTGCTAAAACCCTAAACCCTAGAATAAACGTGACCTATAAGCTCTTTCCCTGCTTTTGAACGTGAGGCCGCATTGGTTGCTCTCTCTCTCAGGAGAGTTTAGCTCTGCTCATCTGTTCCCCAACTCTCCTATCCACACTGCCTTGTTTTAAAATAATGAATCGACCCCCTTTCTCTGTTGCATACAGATCCTTTCATGTCCTTCTAACTCGCATCCCGAGGCCTGCGTGGTCCGCTCGTAGCAGACTCTGCAAGAGCCCTGAACCCTAGGATAACCCTGACCTCTCGCTCCCTGCTTGTGAGCCTTTTTTTTTTTTTTTAAGGCTCCAATCTATTGGAGGGTAGCACGGACTGAAGAGGCAGATCTCAGCTCACTTGTCACATGATTATATTCTTCAACAAGACATTATTCTCATTGTATGAGGGACGCTGGACCCTGCTTGTGAGCCTGAGGCATGATTCCTCCCTCTATTGAGGATTTACCTCTGCTCCTCTGCTTCCCAACTCTCTTATCTTCACTATCTTCTTTTTTTTAATAAATGAACTGATCCCCTCCACCTGTTACATATAGGTCCTTTCATGTCCTTCTAACTCCCGTCTATCCTCGTTCCATAGTTCCTCCCCCCCCCCCTTGTGGTGTACTCTACCCGGTTTCCAACCCACTTAACTCTGTTGGTCTCCGCTATGGTTATTTCCCCTTGTCCCAGTGTACCTCCCTCAAAAGCTTCCCTTATTTCCTTGTCTTTCTCCAGATTCTTTTCCATTCTCTCACTAACCTTCTTCCATTGCGCCGTAATACCTGCCTGTAGTAAGCGCCTTAGTTCCTCCCCTGCTTCCTTTGCATGCATCCGTGGTTGCCTGACATCTGTTTTTTTTTTTTTTTTGGACTGACATTTGTTTTCCAAATTACCCACAACCCATATTGTCTCAGCTTCTGGTAGCACCTTCGTTTGAACCTTGACCAAGTATTCGGAGTCTGTATTCCCAACAGCAGTCGCAGATATCTAGTGGGATTATGGCAAGGGGCCACTGCCCCCTCGATGCCTTCGATCCCTTACTAGTCTGGCTACCTCACACCTTCCCAACCTCAGCCTACCTCCACTTCTCTGGTCTTTCAACTCTTTTCCTATGTGAAACCATGGCATCGTTTTGCAGCTGCGCCGTTAGAAAACGTTCACCGAAACGTATCTTTACAGTGAGTTTTCCAAGGCGGGAAAGAACTTGCCACTGGCGTGCAATCTACACAACTGAGATGCATACAAAGCCACACCTCCTGACTTGTGCTACTGCAACTGTGAGAAGGACAAAGACCCTGTCGTCGGCCTACAATGTGCACAACTGAGCTACGTACAAAGCTACATCACCTTTTTTTTTGTTACGAATTTTGTATTGATACTGGAAATCAAAATCACTACCTCCGCAGTAGGAGGGCAGCAGAACGTGAGTAAGTGCTGCAGGAGGGAGCGGGAATGGTTTATTGGGACTATTTGTCTGGTGCCCAGGGGGGCTGCTGTGTTGTGCTGTGCACTGTCTTCGTTTGTTCGGGGGTTGGTTCCAATGGGGTCTCTGCCCCATAAGCGAAACTGGGTAATGCTCCCAGCGTCTATTTCTCCGGGTAGACTGTGAGGACCCTGGCCTCATCAGATTTTTGACAATATTTACCAGGGGGGAAAAAAAAAACGTGTGAAAAAAAAAAAGGTTCGCAAAAAATCCAGTGGCCAACCGCTTTGCCAGAGGTGGTCCACGCCCATTCTCGTATCCAGATCACACTGTAAAGGGGTCCTCATTTTCTGCTCTACACTGCCCATAGTCAGTTAATCTCGATACCATACCTTCAGAATCGGAACTCTCACCCGCTTGAACCAAAAATGCGTGTGCAATGTGGCTGGGCGATAACCTCGCCGAAAGTCGAGGTTTGGAATTGTGCAAATACCTCTATGCAGAAAACAACTGAGTGACACTCTTGCCACCCAGCAACAAACTAGAAATCTGCAAAGGCAAGCAGCATTTCTGGAGGCTCAGGTGAATGCATTAAGGGATGAGAACAGGGAGTTGGAGGAAGATCCTATAAATCTGCTAAAAATAGCAAAAGGCCATCTGAAAGACATTGATGCAGCTGCAAAATTGGGGGCAAAGAATGGAGCTAAGGGAAGGGTAATTCTTCCTTGTCGTTGGAATGGAAAACATTCCGATTGGGAGGTGGCAATTCATCGTTCTCTCCAATTGATCATAGCCCCGGAAAATGCATGTACAGGGGGAGATCTGAAGAACTCATAGGGGAAGGCTTACCGGCTCGAGCTTACGTTCTTGGCGACAGGAAGAAGGAAGTGATAGATGGATCTGAAGTGGGAGAGGGGGAGGTATTGGAAGACTTTAGACCATTACTTATGCATGTGAAGGATAACGCTATCTTGAAGGAAGGCCTGGTCTGGATGCCATGGCAGGTAATGGAAACTATTCCTTATGGTTTGTTAGGGGGAATGGTGTCGACAGAATGGGTGGCACGCTGTGCTGCGGTGGCGGTCAAGGTGGAAGCTTTTGCATGGAAGCCTGATTACCTTGACAAGAGGGTGACTCCGCTTTCAACAGTCATTAACATAGAGGGAGTGGGATCTTAAAGTCCATAACCAATTGAAATATAGACCTAGGACGATAGAGGAAAGGTTATGGCGGAGGGAGAGGCAGGGAGGTCGTCGAAGAAGGCAAGGAAGGATCAGACAGGCTATACTCTCCCGGAGTTAAGTATCATGTCGTGGAACGTAAATGGAATGGTGGGTATAGTGGAAAACCAGGATAAGTGGCACAATGTAACAAAATATACAGGATGGTGTGGATCATCGCCACCGGACTTCATCTGCTTTCAAGAAACACACCTCTCAGAAACTCAGGACCATCAACAAATTAAGAATAAGATTATTCAAAAACTCCAGTGAGTCAAGGAGGCTTGGTGGGCACCAGCGGCCAGATCACACTCAGCAGGAGTGATCATTATACAAAATAGTAGTTCGCCAGCAGTAGGGAAAATAAGAGTAATTAGCACTGCAGTGGACGAGATAGAGGGAAGATGGGTTAGGGTTAACTTTGAGCTGCATCATGAGCCGTATACGTTACTAGGTGTTTATTGTCCAAATGGGTTACAGCAGAGGTCAGCGTTTGTGGAAATCATACAGGAACAATTGGAAGCACATCGGCATTTAATAATAGTCGGTGACTGGAATGCTGCCCTGGACCCCCGCTTGGACAGAATGTCGGTAGTTGGTAGATACTGGAGGAGGGGTTGGGGGAGGAAGTCTTACCGGTGCACAATTTGATGACAAACAGAGACCTAGTGGATCACTATAGACTCCAATATCCAGAAGAAAGACGGTTCACATATTTAAAAAGGAACCGCAGTCAGCACGTGTCCGCGTCTAGGATAGATTATTTTCTAACATCTCCTAGCATAATAGGTATGATACAATCGGTAGGCATTGGAGATCTACCCTTTGCGGTAGGATTGGACCATAAACCGAATTTTCTCCATCTCATAACCGACAAACAAATCATAAGGGGGAAGGGCTTTTACAAATTAAATAATTCACCACTTCACACTTTGGAAATGAGATAGGAGGTACTTCAAGTATGTCAGTCACACAATCTGGATACCCAAACATTCCCAGATCTGCTAAACGCACTTTCTAAAGCCTCGGCGGGAGTAGCTAGAAGGTTGACGACTAGAAGAAGGGAAAGGGAAAGGGAGCGGGAGCTCCAGCAAGTAATGAAGCTAGCAGAACGCAACATGATAAAGTATCCTGGTCAAGAAATGTACGAAAGGGCTTTGGAATTGGCAAGGGAGGAGTTGGCCGATTGGGAACGTTGGAGACTAAGAGGTCTTCAAATGAGAGTCAGGGTTAGGGAATGGGAGGAGGGAGAGAGGATGACGAAGTTCTTCTTTCAGAAAATTAAGTCTAGAGGAAGAAACGCTCAGATAGAGCAACTGGAGGGTCCTTTAGGTCTTACATCAGACACAGAAGAGATGGTCCAAGTAACCCATAACTTTTACAGTAATCTTTATGCATCAAGGGAGGCTGACCACCCAGCGCATCAGGTCAAAGAAGCATGGTCGAAGTTTTTGAGATATCTGCAACCTACGAACTTCCCGCAGCAAGCAGTAAGGCTGGATGCACCTTTGACGCAGGAGGAGTTATGGGAGGCCTTGAAGTCTATGGCTCCAAACAAGACCCCGAGAAAGGATGGATTGACTAGGGAATTGTGGTTGGAGTTTTGGCCAATCCTAGGAGAAGAATACCTAGCCTATCTGGAGCAAGCATGGCAGGACGAAGGATTAGGACAGGATCCGGCAACAGGAGTAGTGATGCTATTATACAAGAAAGGGATCCCTTCAGACATTCAGAATTATAGGCCAATTACGTTGCTTACACTCACGCATAAGATAGTAGCCAAAACATTAGTAAACAGACTCACTTCTGTTACATGCCCAGATGGGCGATGTACATAATAACCGAGGATCCGCAATGTGATAAAAAGGACTGAATGGACAATGCAATGTAAGTGGAATCCAACAAGCAATGTGCATTTCGATACATACAAAATGGTGCTGGATAGTGTAGGGAAGACTAAGATACAAATCCTGACCTGACCGGGACGGACCTCATTCATGTAGCACAAGATAGCGAAGCAGAATGCTAGAATGCAAATGGCTAGCCCATTCGATGTTCAAACGCAGACCAAACATACATCATGTCCATCACAAGCTATACACAGGAAGGAGGCGCCAGGTCCAGACATACACAGACGAAGAGAAGGGGATCAGACGAGAAGAGGAAGGGGAAGATGGGAAAGTCATCAACACCAAGTCTCGCTTCAAGTCCCAAATAATCCCTCTTCGATATGTCAAAAGTCCAATGTCGAACTGGGCCAGGGCCTGACGCTGCAGCTCAATGCTGAGGCTGTCGTGGGAACATGCCAAAAATAGCTAGTTCCTAAAACCTTGGTGTGGTGCCTGAGTTTCGGGGCAGGTCGGTCTGATGAGGGCCCGAAAATGACCCTCAGTTTCAGGCTAAAAATGCTCATGCCGTTTTTAGTCTGAAATGACACAGGGCCTGTAGGCCCCTGTTTCCAGCTCTACGAGCTGAACAGACACGGGGCCTGTAGGCCCTAAATTTTAGGCTTTCGGCCTGAAATCCAGGCTTTTAGCCTGAAGGACGCAGGGCCTGGAAAATGGCCCTCGTGTGCAGATGCAACATGTAACACCCCCCCCCTCCTTATGAAGTTAAGCCGGGGCGAGGGCGAAGCTGGCGATATGAAGGTGGAACCTGGATGTTGGCGCGACGTGGAGCCGAAGAGACCGGCTTGCCTTGCATCTTGCGTTCGTGCGTGCGAGAACGTCTGGAGCTGTTGCTTGAAGTTCCGCAAGGGTCAACCAACGGTCAACTCGATGTGTGCAGTATGCAAAATGTACCAAGTACTCGGTTGGCCTGTTGCCGTAGCGTCGATGGGAGATGATGTCGCCGACCTCTTGAAATCCGTCCATAGAGGGTGGGTCTTGCGAACGTCGCCCGAGAAAATCGTCATGATCCGCTGGCGTGTAAAGAGCCAACTTGGAGCAATGAAAGACTGGGTAGACGGGCAAGTGGGCGGGCACCTGATAGTGAAGGAAGGTCCCTCGGGTGCATCCCCCCCAGCGGGTGCCACAATCGGCCAGGGCCCCATCCATTTCGGGAGGAGCTTGCGAGAGATATCTTGTTCAAGGCTGACTTCCGCGGCGGAAACCCAAACGAGGTCGCCGACGCATAATGGGCAAGGGAGACGCTGGCGATTGGCCTGCTGGCTCATGCGTTGCTGCGTCTTAGCCATCTGGTTGCCTGCCTTGACAATAAGCTCTTGCATCTGTCGTAAGAATAGAAGATGGTCGTCGCTCTCGGCCGCTCGTGGAGTAATGGTGTCCAACGGAGAAGTGATCGGCGAGCCGTGTTCGAATTCGAAGGGTGACATCCAGTAGCCGGGTGGATGGAGGAGTTGTAGCCAACTCGACATCCGGCAACCGTTCAACCCAATCCTTCTGGTCCGGATGGATGAGAGTACGAAGGAGAACCTGTGCGGTCTAGTGTGCCCTCTCCGTTTGGCCATCAGTCTGGGGGTGGCGAGCGGAACTGCGCTTGAGAGATGAGCCCCATCGCTTGATGAGCGCCAACCAAAAATCGGACATGAACCGAGTGTCGAGGTCGCAAACGATTTCCTTGGGGTAACCCTTGGTTCGAATCCAACCAGCGTAAAGGACCTCGGCCAATTTCGGTGCCTTGGCATGATAGCGGCAAGGCAAAAACATGGCGAACTTGGTGAGTCGGTCGACCACCGTGAGAATCCCATCCACTCCGGTCTTTTGCTTGGGGAACGGGCCGGTAATGTCCATGGCAATCGCTTCCCTTCGCCGCAAGGGGACCGGTAACGGTCACAACTCGCCGTATGGACGTTTATTGCGGGATTTGCAACGTCGGCAAACTTCGCATGACTCGCAATAGCGTTTGGCGTCGTCGAGAAGACCGGGCCTGCAAAAGCACTCGCGAAGTCGGCCAATCTTACGATTAACTCCAAAGTGTCCGGTGCGGGAGCGTCGTGGAACTCGCCAAGAAGCCGTGTGCGCAAGTGTAAGTCTCGTGGCACACAAAGAAGATCCTTCCCTCGCGAGTGAACGAGCAAGTACCCCTCTTGGATCCGATAGTGCGATGGCGCCGGATTAGGAAAGGAGCAATTTGCGTACTTGTCGCAAAACTCGGGGTCGACTTGGTAGCCGCGGATGAAGCTGTCCCGCAAGTCGTCGTCAATCTCAAAAGTCGAGTAGACTGTGGTACAATGGTCCGGACGCCGTGAAAGAGCATCCGCAAAACGGTTTGACTTGCCCGGAATGTGGTCGGGGAAAAAGTCAAACTGGTCGATGAAGGTCATCCAATGGGCAATGGTGCTATTGACTGTGTCTTGGGTCTTGTAGTAGACTAATGGATTGTTATCCATTACCCATCGGAACTGCCGTCGACCGAGAAGAAAATGCGGCCAGCGCTTGAGCGCGTGTACGAAGGCCAATAATTCCTTCTTCCGTGCGTCGTCAATCGAGTGCACGGCGGACACTTTCTTGCTAAAGTACTCGATCGGGTGCCAATCCACACCATCATGTTGCTCAAGGACGGCACCAATGCCATAACCCGACGGATCGGTAGTGACACGTGTCGGCAAAAGCGGATCGCGGATGCGCAACACCTCCGCGGATAGCAATGCGGCTTTGAGAGCCAAAAATGAAGTTCGCGCATGGTCGTCGAAGTCGAATGGCCGGTCCTCATATTGAAGCTTGGATAAAGGAGCCGCGATCTTCGAGTATCCCTTGATGAAGCGTTGATGGTAGCCGCCTAAGCCAAGGAAGGAACGGACATTTGTGACGGTCTTCGGTTCCGGCCACTCTTGGATGGCTTGAATCTTGTCCGACAACGGACTGATGCCCTCCGGTGTGACAAAATGGCCCAAGTATTCCAGCTCTTGCCGGACAAATTTGCATTTGTCGCGGTATGCTTTGTACTTGGCGCGTCAGAGCGTCTCCAACACTCGTCGAAGGTGCGCAAGATGATCCTCCAATGTCCGACTATAGACGAGGATGTCGTCTAAGTAGACTAGTACAAATCGGTCCAGCATCGCACGAAACTCGTTGGTCATTGCCGCTTGAAAGGTCGTCGGGGTATTGGTGAGGCCAAAAGGCATAACGATCCACTCAAAATGCCCGTACCGCATCTTGAACGCGGATTTGTAGCAATCTTGCAGGCGTATCGAGATTTGATGGTAGCCCAACTTCAAGTCCAACTTTGAGAAAAAATTTGCGCCGCCCAAACGCTCGAGAAGGTCGTCAATCTGCGAAAGAGGTCCCGCATTCTTGACGGTTTGTGCGTTGAGCTTGCGGTAGTCGATGCATAAGCGAAGATCCTTGTTCTTCTTCCGTACGAAGAGAATTGGCGCACCATATGGTGAGCTGCTAGGGCGGATCCAGCCCTTGTCCAAAAGATCGTCGAGTTGAGCGCGGAGAACATCCTTTCGGCCGCACAGCACCGGCCTCAAGAATGATCTCGTGGGAGATCGGCCGATCCGGCACCACACCGGTAGGAGACTCGAAGATGTCGGTGAACTCGTCGAGCAGCCGCACCACTCGGGGGTCCGAAGACAAGTCCGTAGGTGAAGATTCGGTCGTCGCGGCGGCTCGTAGAAAACATAGGCCTATCTCGTCGGTCCGCTCGTAAGCACAAGTGGCCGGAAAAGACTTGGCCGTTACAACTTGGTACCGGATCGAGGAGTGCGGAAGAGGAATGGAACATCGTACCGCGTCGCGAACGGCAAGTGTCCGATGATGGAAGTTAACCGTGTGATCCGCACTTGCAAGCCAAGGCATGCCCAATATAATGTTGAAGTCCGTGTCCAAGACGTCAAACGTCACCGGTTCGCATGCATGAGGTGCAAAATAAACCGGCACGGCTTGAATGTAGCGATCGAGGAGTTGTTGTGTCCGACCGTCCGTCACTTGATCGCCGTCGGGTTTGGCTTCCTTCAAACTTGTGCGCCAAGGCCGACCCTTTGGATAAAGGACTTGCTGATGAAATTGCGAGTCGCGCCGCTATCCAGCAAAGCGTTGCAACTTGGATGCGGACGTAAAGGAGCGGTGCGTTGTTATCATTGTACCGCTGCATGTGAAACTCGCGGGCCACCTTGGTAACATACGTAAGGATGTCCCCCACCGCAACTTCGTCATCCGTCGACGAAGATGGTGGTGCACAGAAGGCTAAGTATGTGTGGAGATGGGTGCATAGTTCTGCGCATTGCGGTCCCGGCAAGCAGCCTGTGGAAGGGAGAGGAAGCCATGCAAAGTCCTCGAACGTCAACGGTCCAAGACCTCTATGTTGAACTCATGCGTTGAATCCCTTGAAGAGCCACTTGAAGACGATCTATTGTTGTTGTTGTCGGACGGAGAAGAAGCCGCACACACATCTTGTCCTTGAGCTTGAGAACCCAGCGAAGGAAAGAGCCGTGGCAGCATAGTCCTCATAAGAATACAAGAGAGGACTGTCGACTTCCGCATGTGCCTCAGAATGAAGAGAGGTCGCTCACGAAGCAACCGATTCCGAAGGCGTCGAGAGTGCAGCCGCATCACTCTCAGCGGTGATCACTTTCCCAAAGGGGATTTGGCTTGGACCGGTGTGGGGCACGTTGCAGTGCCGTGCATCGCGCTGTTGCACCACAAGCAGTATTGGTACTTAGACCGGATGCGGCACACACCTTCCGAGATACCGTAATGTGTCCAAGGCTCTTGAGCCGCTGGTCCTGCCCCGGGGGCTGAATTGGTGTGTGTGTTCGGTTTGCCGCGTCCTCGCCCTCTGGCGGGGCGGCCACCATCCCGGACGGCTGCCAATCTGTCTCCTTCCTCAGAAGAGGCAGCCTCATTTTGAATGTTGGTCGCTGTAGTTGTTGCGACCACGGCCACTTTCGGCCGATGCTGTCCTCTTCCCTGGCCGGCAGCAGACGAATGGCCCAAATTCTTGGCCTCGATGTTCGTCAGGATGATCTGCGAGGCTTTATCAAAAAGCTGCTCACTTGTGGTGAGCGTCTCCGCAACTTGCGTCAAGGTGTTCTGCAACGCCGGGCAGCTCCTCCTGATGAAGAAGTGCTTGATAGCGACGAATGTCGACGACAAGTTGGGCGTGGATGCCAAGCGTTGGTACTCGGTGATCTAGTCCGTGCTTGGCAGGTCGTTCTGATAGAACCGTTGAAGTTTCTCGGCTACCTGAAGCTCGGGCGGCTCCATTTGGAACCGCTTATGCCATGCTGCCTTGAGATCAGCCCAGCTGATCTTCGTATGCAGCTCGGAGACTGCGACGTTGTGTGTGGACAACATGTTGTCCAGCCATGCCTGGAACGCGCCTCCCGAGCGGGAGTATAAGTATGCGTGCCGGTTCGGATTGATGACGTGGTGAATGTCCAACTTCAGCTCAAACAGGCGCCACCATGGGATCGGGTCCGTCTTCGTTGCATCACAGAAGATCGGGAGGCAGCTCAAACAGGCGCCACCATGGGATCGGGTCCTTCCCTGGGGCTCACATAATGACCGGGAAACATAAGTATGTACCCACACGCGCATTATGTGGGCCTCAGGGGAGAGGCGGCCCGAGACCCCTCATCTTCCCCCTAGTCACTAGGCCTTTCATCTTGCTGCCTGCATCACCTGTCCATCATCCTCTAAATTGAGTGCATGTTACTTACTGTCAATTTGAACTCTTGAGTAGTTCCTGTTTATCTATACAAAAGTTTTAGATCTGACTGCTCCACAGATGATTGAAGTCCAGATGTGAGCAGAATATACAACTGGCATATGATCGAATTTCTAGAGCATTGAGAGCAACTGAGGACTAGATCAAGGAAATAAACACAGCCTATGGTGTGAGTTCGACATGCTTGACGACTGAGTGAACCCAGTTCCCACATGTCGCACACAGCCACAACAAAATAAACGGCGCTTGAGCATTACAGGAAAATAAAAAGTCCGAACGTGAAGGGTATAAAACATGGGCAGATGGCATATAAGGATAAAAATGTTTGAGGCACCCAGCTCAATCTCTGGGGAAGCATGCAAGGTAGCAAGAAATACACCGGATCTCACAGCAACGACCCTCAGTGCGGACATTGAAGGAGGTCGAGATAGAGGTGATGGAAAGAACAAATGAGTGGGAAAACAGAATGATCCCTCTGGAAGGGCAGCGACAGAAAGACTGGGATGACGATGAGAATAGCCAGTGCAGAGAAGAAACTGGCAGTAGAAAGCTGGTCGGAAGTGTTGGGAGGAGAGGTGATCAACGGCCTTCGCAAAAGCGATAGGGATGATCAGTGTGATCGTGTTGGGGGGAGGAGAGGTGATCAACGAGGGATAGGGATGATAGGTGTGATTGGAGAAGAAAAGTGGAACGATCAAGGACGTTGGATGAGATGATGGCGGAGTGGTGTAGATGTGTCCATTTCATCAAATCCAGCAGAAGGAAAGACCCCATTACCTGAGTAGAAGGCCAGCGGGGCATGATGCATGCGTTGTGTGCGCCCATGCACTGGAACACAATGTGCATCCCGTGATGTGTAATGCCCTGCACGGGCTGCATGTATGTTCATCTATTTCATTCAGTTTGAATCACTAACAGTTAGAACAACCTTTGCGGTTTTCTCTTTTACCTCTTCCCTGGTTTGTGAGTTTGCTCGCACGTTTACGAGTTAAAGTAAGACTCCAACATACGTTTGCGGTTTTCTCTTTTACCCCTTCCCCAGTTTGTGAGTTCGCTCGCACATTTACTGTACTCAACAGGGTTTCTCGCTCAGCTAAGTCAGCTTGTTATTCGTTGATTAGCAATTGCAGGTGTGTACCATTTTGCTGATATTCGTTGTTATGTTGCACAGGCTTCATGTATGTTCATCTATTTCTTGAATCACTGACAGTTGAATGACCTTTGCGATTCTCTCTTTTATGGAGTCTTATCTCTTCCCCAGTCAGATTTTAAGTTCCATTGCACAGTTACTGTACTAAACAGGGTTTCTTCACTCAACTTGTTATTCATTGATTGGCAATTGCAGGTGCGTACCATTTTGCTGACACCCAGGCAATTGACGTATTAGTCCGATTTCTTTGATTGATTGTGCAGAATCCGCGGCTGTACAACATGGAAGCTCATCTTGCACCAGAGCAGATGGAGAAGAAGCTGAAAGGTGAGTATAACTAAATTGAGAATGGGTGAGCACTATGAAGCGAGGCATTGCGTGTGTATCTGATGTAAGGGACTCCAGATCCAGTTTCCAGCTTTTATTATATGTTAATGTAAACATTGTAAAGGCAAGTTAGAAAAGAAAAGGAAAAAAAAAAAAGAGAATAGGTGAGCACTGTGCAGGATGTCTGGCTCAAGTCCGTTATAACCCAGATGGGAAAACAGCTTGGTTGGTTAGAGTGCTGGTCTGTCACCCCAGAAGTCGCGCGGTTCAAATCCTGTTTTCCCCGGGAGGTATTCACATTGGCCCATGACAAGAGGCATACCATTCAGAGTAGTATCCGTGTTAGGAGCCGGCGGTTGCTCCTTCGGTATTTGGAGACAGGCCCATGGGATATCTTGGAGACAAAGCCGTTGGTACTGCCGTCTTCACCCGAGCGAAACGGCAGGTCATTATGGCTGTATTTGGGTCAATGTCTGCTCTAGATACAAGGAAAATGACTGGGGTTTCAAAAGATGGTATCTTATAATTTCTGTAGTTGGGTAACCGTTTGGTCAACGATACAAAGAGAATGACTGGGGGTTCAAAAGATGGAAGCAAGCTTTACACAAATTTAGTGTCGGAGTCCCCTGGACTTCGTTTTGCTTCCCGACATTCTTACGCAAACATGTCGCAAAGATTTTGCTTCCCTGCCTGGCACTCCATTTTTCAGCACTTTGCCCCTCATTTGCCTATTTGTTTCTTAGTGACTCGTTGCGAAGATGGCCTGGTTCAAGCACTGTTTAACTGAACCTTGGTTCAAACCGTTTTTGTCCTTCTGAATTGTGAATTTGTTTTGCAGCTGAGCTTCCTTGTATTGCTGTGTCAATGTCCTGCGGCACTGGGTCGGGCATGTAAGATAGTCTAGGGGAGACAGTTTAAGTACATAACTTTGCAATGTATTCAAAAGAAAATTATGCATTAATGATTTAAATTGCATTTCGCGTTTTACTATTTAATTAATACAACCAACAACCGAAAGAAAAGAAGAAAGACAGTCACTGCACTTACTACAGTCATTTGTTTTTATTATTTTTGGTGCAAAACAGGGTCTTATGGTACTGGCTCCATATCCATTCTGGGGAGTATCAGTCCGATTCCTTTTCCACCGGCAAGTCCAGAGAACACACGCATGATATGCCTCCTTCCGTCTGGCCGAACGAACCCTGAGCAGCATTGATTGCTCCATCTTCGTGGAAATAGGCTGTCAGCTTGCCTTTGTACAAGTCCTCTCAGCTAGGGTCTACCCCAGCTGTCGCCCTCTCCGATATCCCTAGTCCTCGTCTGTTCGTGCAAGCCTTGCTGTTGTCTTCTACTGCGGTCCGCCTAGTTGTCCTGCTGTACCCAGATTGTACATGATTCTTCTTGTGTCCGGGACTACAGTCACTAACTGACAAAACTCTTTTTTTCTGAAACTTGCCTGCTCACACCACTAAAGGGCCTAAAGACCCTAAACTCTTTGAAGAAAAAAAAAAAGAAAATGATGATTACCATACCCCTATCATCATCAGGAGCTCTCCCCTACTGGAAATGACTTAGCACTGACAGAGCACTGACAATGACAACTCCAGCTCCAGGTTAGACAGATCAGGACAGGCTTTGGAGGTTTTTGACAATGACAACCCCCTGTGGACTTGAGGTGTCCTTATGTTTGTCTATGAGGTGAAATTGCACAACTTTTGGTCCTCGGACTACTTTTCCATCCATCAGGATGAACCTCCTCATTAAACCACCAGTACATGACCTCTGAAACTGCGGCCATACGCTGGCTGCGGGCCCCTCACCACGAATTTCGGAGGCCCGAAATGTGACGCTTGCCATTGGTGAAATTTATCAACAGTGCGCCGCTCCTGACTTTTTCGGAGTTGGTGACGAACAGTTTCTCCACAAGGCTGGGGCCATGTACTAGCAGTTCAACCCTGGCACTGCTCATCCTGCAGCCTAAGGAGGGAAATGGGGTCTTCTGGACAGAGGCTGCAGGTGGAGGACTGGAATCTGATGAAGGATAACCACATACTGCTACCTCCCCCTTAAATTGAAATAGATTTCGATTGTTTTTGCAAGCACTGTCATTCTCATGAGGAAGCGAAGCGATGTGAATCGAGTGACGGACGGCACTGTAGTGGCTGTATTGACGAAACATTGAAAATCAGTGATCTGCATGCAGAGCATAAATGAGCTGGCAGCATATGGGATGATGAGCATGGACGAGTATGGCTTTGGACTGTATCCTCTTGGTAAGTGATGTTCACAGAATAAATCCCCCTCCCCCCCTCCCAACCCCTTCGCCCCGTCCCCTGACTACCATCCTCGCCTGAGCACGAGGTACCCGGATCATGAATGTATAGGAGGAATCTGTGTGATTTCGTACAGTGATGATGGGGATGCATTCAATGCATCGACTTTGAGAAGACAGTAGGGTAAGCGTCTTAACTGAGCCACCCACCTTTCCAGATATGCACTTCAAAGAGTGGCAACGATTTTACTTTAAATCACCAGTACATTTCCGAGCTAGAAAACCAAAGTCTCAGCATGCATGCTGCCGTGACTTTCGGGATGTACAGGGGCGCCGTTTCGTGGCACATCCATAGAGGCAAAACGGGTCTCATGCAAGGCCCATTTTGCCTGGGATGGATGTCCAGCGAAACAGTGTCCCGGTACTTCCCAAGAATCGCGGTGGCATGCACGCCAAGACTTTGATTTTCTAGCTGGGAAACGTACTGGTGGTAAGGGGTTTGGACAGGGATGTGGTCCCAGATAGGGATTTGAGTGATTTGCCCCGGTTGGGATTCGAGTGATTTGACCCCGGGCCTGTGGATGGGATAGGGATAGATGTTGGTGAAATCCAAGGCACTTTCGTCTGTTTTCTGTCTTGGTCTCATTTGGACTTGTTTAAGTGCTTTCCGGTGAACAACTACAACCCTATTCTGTCTTGACCATGCACTGCCCGGCTCATACAAGGTCAGTAACTCCCAAAGAGCTGTGATGGTTAACCTGAGGCTGATTAACATGACAAAGCATGCCAGTACACAAACCCACGTTGTAGTTTGAAGTGTACCTAATATTCGCTTTGCTAATTTTCCAAATGCGGTGGAGACTCAATAGGTCGTCATCATGGGCAGCTTTTTCATCCTTCTTTGCTCCCTCCTTGCACACACCTCCTCATCTTGCTTGCTGCTTGCCTCCCCTCTTCGAGTCTTTACTCGATCCTCATAACTTCGATCAAAACCTGAATCCATCCTCTTTTTGCTACAACCTAATAATTAAAGGCAATGTTTTTGTCTAGTTAGGTATAACATTTTAGAGCTGCGGTACAGGGCTCTGCAAGCTGCAACAACCCATGCTGTATGCCTCGTAGAAAGTCTGAGGGCCTCCCGGCCGCACTCAGACCCAGGCCAAAGGGGAAAATAAACCCCACATAAAGATTCAGGGCCTGGACGAGATACAGTTGACTAAGTCAACTGTTGGAGACCCCAACAGTTAAATTCAAAGTGTACCCAGCCCAGGCCGCCGGTCAGACGCACACATTTGTTTGTATGCAGGTACCCAGACAGCATCAGGCCCAAGGGGAAGTCTGCAACTGTACACAATCCAGGCCCTCGGCTGTGAGTCAATCTGAACGACTGTCAGGAGGGGACCCGAGGCCAGACAGCTTCGTCAAACACTACAAATGGACTGGTCTCGAGGTGGTCAATATTCAATCTTGCTATGCTTCTTGGACGCTGGCTCGACTTTGACCAGGCGCTGCATTGACGCTGGCACGACGCTGGCGAGACGCTGGCTGTGCGCAGGCACTGTGGACGACGACGCGGGCAGGGTGGCGCTTTCTGTGTTGTGCGCTAGACATTGCTGATGTGGCGCTGCCACCTGTCTTCAAGGCTGATGTGGCGCAGGCAACTTGTCGACATTGCTGATGTGGTGCAGGCTATTGGTCTACATTGCTAATGCGGCGCTGTCACCTGTCTACATTGCGATGCTGATGTGGCGCTGCCATCCATCTATGTTGCATTGCTGATGTGGCGCTGCCCGTCTCCATTGATGATGTGGCGCATGCCACCTGTTTCTGCTGACGTGGCATTGGCCACGCTGTCTACACGAGGTGACGGGTTGCGACAAGGAGGGAGATTGGGATCTGTGGATGAGTGGGATCGGGTACTCACCTGAGGTTGACGTTGTTACTATATTCTGCTGTTGTCTTCATGGTCTTTACGAGATAACAGTGTCACCTGGCCCTTCTGTGTGATCAGAACTTATCAGACTTGTTACTATTATTGATTGATGACGTGGAGGGAGAAGAAGCCCGGAGAAGGAGAGGGATTGGTTGGGCTATTATCGTGTGGTCTTTGATTAGTTCTTCCACCTTCTCCCTTGTCTATCCTCCCTCCACTCTCTTCGTCTATTGGTAACGAGATACTGTTTCAGATATCACTTAACTGGAGACTTTGTGCAGATCTGAAACTACTTGTGGTTTGACGTCTGATGAGTATCTTCCAGACTGGGTTCATTACAATTTGGTACCACAGCATACTCCTTCATCACAATCTGCTGTCAGGTGCTGACGTGGCGCCCAGGTAAGTGGGAGGTGCCGCATGTGCATAACAAAACGTGTTTATTAACGCTTGCGGTCTATACCGGAAGTCTTTACATCGAGTACTGCACATGCGTGCAGCCTCTCTTGAAGATGATGACGTGGCTGCATTGAAGACTTCAAGATACCGATAAGAGCTTCGTTAGCAATAGGCTGATGTGGCACTGGTCCAAAGAGGAAAACAGGACCGCTGATGTGGCGCACTGCCTATGTGGCATGACATGGAATGCTGATGTGGCATTGTGGCAGGACATGGTCTGACGTGGCACATACCTGTGTTGTGAATACCTGCTGTTGATGCGCTGGGCTGATGTGGCATACCAGTGTTGTGTGTGTGCAGACATGCACTGCTGGCGTGGCATCCCCTTAGTAGACCGTCCAGGTGCTTGGCGTGCTGACGTGGCAGACTCTTTTTGAGCTGCTGTGTTGGCATTCCAGGGGTGACATGTGGCATGCATAACACGCTGCTGAGGGTGAAGTGTTGATTGTGCACTTGCTTGCCGGTGGACGGTACGGCTTCACGATTTGCTGTAGTGTCAAGTGCTGGCCTTGTATTTGGTTGCACTGCTTCTGCAGATGGTACAGCCGTATAGGGAGGAAGCTAACCATTGATTGTGTTGTTGTGTTGGCTGACATACTTACCTGTTGGTTGTTCTGTGGTTGTTGTGTATACTTACGAGTGTGTTGTTGTCTTGATCAAACTGGTCGTGGCTGCGGTACCTGTACATTACTGTAGGACGTCATCACACAGAAAACAGACAACAAAGTTAGATTAGGAAATCGATTGAGAACCTGTTTCTTTGTATCTGCCCTAATTAATTCTTGTTGTAGGAGTTGCGTGTGCTGTGGAATTTATTTTTGTCTTTTAATTTTATTTATTGTGTGGCATCTACACGCTGCGGGAAATGACTTACCTTTGGAAATACTTGTGCCTCTATTCTCACACGGTTCATACCGCTCTTCTTTTTTCCTATCCCTCTAACTGTCTACGCTGATGAAGAAGGGGGGGAACTGAAGACCCGTGGTCAAATTGAAACTGGAAGGCAGACTTTGATCGGCTTTCTCCACCAGTTTCTCGGTGAGGTACACGACGTCGGTTCAGAAATTGAACAGCTGATTCACAGCCAATTCAATCTGCGTGCCGCAAAAGATGAATTGAAAGCCGCAGAGACAGTCGTTCAAATGATGGAGACCGGTAAGAAGGTCGAGGACCTCATAAAGCAAGGGTGAATGACCCTTGACCGGTATGTCGCCGAGAATGTGGACAAGATGGAACAGGAAATTAAAAGGAGAAAAGAAGAGGAGAAAGCAAAGAAAGTAGAACTGCAATTGTCTGTGGAGATAATGAAGGAGAATGTCAGGCAATTAGAGAAAACACCGAGGGAAAAAAGGAGAAAGATTGAAGAATTCCGGAGACAAAAGGAACAAGAAGAAGAAGAAGAAAGGGCAATGGAGGAACTAAGACAAAAGTTTCACTACGAAGACAGAGATAATGAGTTTGCATCCCTTCTTCAATCTATAATGATCTACCTTGTTCATCTCGAGAGGAAAATTGATAGCAACATTGTCTCATTGGAGACAGTAACTCCTGAAAGGGAAAGACAAGGTTGAAGTTGAGGAGGAGATCGGGGGGAGTTAGTGAAGAAAAAACCTGAAGAGAAATTAATGAAGGATGCGATGCCGCGAGTTACGCCAGAGAAACCCGAAGGATTTAAGAAAGAACCTGAGAGACCAGTCGAAAAGAAGGAAGCACCCACCAAGAAAGAAGAACCGGCCAAGGAGGCAGAAAAACTGAAGAAGGAGAAAGTGAAAATGAAATTACCGTTTACATATAATAACAAGAAAGATGAGAATCTATTGTTGTGGATTGTGGAAATCCAGACTTATGTCGGGACCACGCCTGTTGAGCCCGAGAGTCAGGTCGCTTTTTCCATGCCTTGTCTAGGAGTGGCCAAGGAATGGGTGTTGTTCGAGGCCAATGTTGCTAGTTTCGAGGATATCGGTGAGTGGGTTGGCTAAGACCCTGAACCTCAAGCAATTTCTCCAAAAGATGAAAGAGAGGTTTCTTGACAAGATAACGACCGATAAGGCCTTCGACGAACTCACCACAGTCGGCTAGAAACGTTGGACTTCTGTTGATGCTTTGTTGCGTGAGGTTGAACGTCTTTTGCAAGTACCCGGGTTGAACTTGTAGGACAACCAGGTCCTCTACATATACTCACATGCACTGCCCGAACCCATTCGCGGACAGCTCGTGGCAGAAGCCAAGTCTGGAAAATATAACTATCGGCAGTTTCGCGATCTCGCTCTCCAACGAGAGTAGATGACCGCTCAAGTGAAAGGTACGTACGCTTCGGTGGTAAAGTCGGGACTGGTTGGTGGATACGGTAAGCGGGTCCTTTGGCGACAAAAACGCAAGGACCATATGCTTGTAGTTTTTGATGATGATACCGTAGAAAAGTTACCCCTCGATGAGTCTGAGGGAGGCGGAGGCGGCAGTGATTCTAGGAAGGGTGACATTACTGCCGTAATGGCCAACAAGGGAGGTCAGAATCAATGAAAGAAGAAGAGGAGGCCTTGCTCGTTCCGTGAGCATCCCAACATAACGTTCTAGAAGCCATGAGAAAAAATGAACACGACACGTGAGAGGAATGGCAGTCCAAGATGGACAATCGCCAGTGCCTCAAGTGTGGCACCGTGGGTCGCGTGATAGCCTAGTGCCCACTTATTAGGAACCAAAAACCGAGCAGCTAGTAGGAGTAACATCTGCTCCTACTAAGTCGAAGGGTTTAGATAAAGACAAAGGTAAGGCGCCTGCAACCCCTTCTAACCTTTTGACTCTCAAGGCAGAGGATGGTTCTTCTTCGATCCATCGTCCAAAGTACCCTGACACTGTTCTTTGCTTTGTCTCACTGGATGATTCCCTTGACGAACTCGATAATGAACTCATAGCACTTAGGAGTTCGTGGGCTAAGAAAGCTAAGTCTAAGGGTGAATTAATGATCGCAGAGATTGAGATTGCGCACACGCGAGTAGGTGCCCTGTTAGATCTAGGATTGACGCGGTCTTATATCTCAGAGAAGGCAATTTGCAAATTACATCTGGAAATGAAGGTAAAGGATTTACCTCGACCTATCACGTCTATACTGGCTGACAAGAGCACGATCATTGTCTCTCAATACGTTAATCGTGTCAAGTATTATTTTAGAACAAAGGAAGGAAAGAAGATCCTACACGGAGTATCCTTCCTAATAGAAAAAAATTTACCCTTTGGTATGATTCTGGGTATGGATTGGTATGAGGAGGCCGACCAGAAGTTAAATTCAAAGATAAGATTGTCAAACTCAAGGACGAAAAGTCCGAACTTCGAGGAATAAAGTTGTACCATAGGTCTGGCTTTGACTCTACTCTGTCTTTTTGTTGTATGAGTACTTTTTGATCAATGGTAGTAAAAAAAAAGTTGGATCAAGAGGTGATGATGATGCTTGTGGAACGAGTCGGTGATCGTTCCTCATCCTATCCACCTTCTATCGAAAAATTTCTCGACGAGTACAAGGACTTGCTGAACCGACGGGAATTATTGAGCGTTCTATTAAGCACATGATCGAGATCATTTTCGAAAGCAAGATTCCGAAGGGTCCGATCTATCGAATGTCTCCCAGGGAACTTGAGGAACTTTGGAAACAGCTGCAAAAACTTACCGACAAGGGATGGATTCGCCGTAGCTCATCTCCTTATGGTGCCCCTATCTTATTCGAGCCCAAAAAGAAAGGTGAACTCCGATTATGTATTGATTATCGAGGGGTGAACTTCGTCAATGTAAAAAACGCGGAACCTCTTCCGCGCATTGACGACCTATTGGATCGGTTGCAAGGATGCAAGTACTTCAATAAGATTGATATGAAATCAAGGTGCCACCAGATCGAGGTGGCTCCTAAAGATCAACACAAGACGGCTTTCCGAACCAGGTATGGGCACTGCGAGTTCGTGGTTATGCCTTTCGGTCTAACTAATGCACCTGCGACCTTCCAAAGGTCGAGAACCATATGTTTCGTCAATGGCTAAATCAGTTTGTAATAGTCTATCTCGACGATATTCTTGTATACAGTAAGACACTATAAGATCACGAGAAACATCTACTAATGGTTTTGCAGAAGTTGCGCGAAGGCAGCTTCAAACTGAATCCTTAAAAGTCTGAATTCGCTAAGACTGAAGTACTTTACTTGGGGCATATAGTGAACGAGGAGGGACTAAGGCCTGAAGAAAAGAATATTACAACAATTCAAGATTGACCCTATCCGAAGATCATAACCGAATTGAGATCTTTCCTAGGACTTGCTAGCTATTATAGACTTGATAGCTGCTCTTATGAGAAAACTACTAAAGAAAGAAAAACCTTGGTTGTGCGACAAAGATTGTGAGTTATGTTTTAGAAAGTTGAAGCATGTTCTGACTCACTACCTCGTTTTAAAAATTGTTGACCCTTTTCTTCCTTTCATCGTCACGAATGACGCGAGTGAGTATGGGATTGGGGTTGTGCTACAGCAGGACGACGGTTAGGGATATTAGACCTATTGAGTTTATGTCTAGAAGACTTTCGTCACAGAAAGTGGCCAACTCCACCTATGAAAGGGAATTGTATTGTTGCATTGAACACCTGGAAGCATTACTTGTTAGGAAGACATTTCACTGTCTATTCTGATCACTTTTCTTTGAAGTGGATCAAGACCCGGCCTAGACTCTTTGACAAATTAGTAAGATGGTCCGCTTTTATTGATACCTTTGACTTTGAGTTGAAAACAATCAAAGGTAAGTCTAACGTGGTTGCGGATGCTTTGTCCAGGCGTGCAACCTTCCTTGGAACTATCGTTTCCTACCTCGATATTGAAAACGAACTGAAAAAACAGATCCGAAAGGGTTATGTAAGTGATCCTATTTGGAGTCCTTTCATTGAGACTCTATGAAAGAACCCTGAGTTATTCCCAGAATATCGAATGACTGATGGCTTACTCTTCTTTCTAGATAAAACCGAAGAAAGATTGTGTGTTCCTCACCAAGAACCAATCAAAAGCTTAATCATTGGGGAATGCCTTGATGTGAAAGGTCACTTTGGTTTTAAGAAGGCGTATGCTGATTTGTGCGAACGTTTTGAATGAAAAGGAATGAAGGAAGATGTATTGACCTATGTGCGGACTTGTCTTGTCTGTCAAAGGAACAAGCCCTCACATGAGAATCCGATGGAACTACTGAGACCGCTGCCTATTCCAAGTGAGCCAGGCGAGTCTATTTCGATTGATTTTATGAGTCTCACTAAGATTCGAAATGGCAACAGTGAGGTAATTGTCATCGTAGATAGATTCACAGTGTATGTTATGCTCATTCCTTTGCCTGCTGAAACTAAATCGAACTAGTCATCCAAAAGTTTCAGATGCGATGGGTCTCTAAGTATGGATTCTTGAAAACCATCATCTTTGATAGGGAACAATGACAAAAGTTTATGGAAGTCTATACAATTAGGTTGACCATGTCGTCAGGCAGACACCCTGAAACGAATGGCCAAACTGAGCAAATGAACCGTCTTTGTCAACAACTTTTGCAAATGTATGTCTGACCTGATCAGATAGATTGGGATGAGAACTTGCCTACAATTGGTAGTGCCTATAATAACAACAACATACTGTTACAGGTAGAACACCTAATGCATTGCATAAAGGATGGAAGCCTAGGAACTCCATTGATGCGCTAACAAGGGACCAGATTCAGAGGCTACCCTCAGGTACGTGTGAATTCGCAGTTTTGTATGAAGAAGGTATCAAGAAGGTTAAGGAAAACATACAGAAAGCCCTACTACGAATGATTGAACAGGCAAATAAACATCGTCGACCTTCAATAAGGAGATCTTGATTGGGTTAAGTCTAAAGAGTTTTCCTCAGAAGAAAATGTGTCCCAAAAACTTTTATCTATCTACTATGACCCCTAAGAAGTTCTCAAGGTAATTGGAGATACAGATGGACCTTCCTACCGCATAAATGTACCTCCACATCTAAGGACATACCCTGGCTTCCATGCGTCTAAGCTGTTATCCTATGTAGAAGGTGATAATTTTTCGAATAGGCCATCTATGTTTCCATCCTCTATGAACGGAGGTTATGAAGTTGAAAAGATACTAGAACATGGCTATTTTTCTAAAGGTGGCAGAGGAAGACCTCAGAAGCAGTATAAGGTACAGTTTAAGTCCCAACCCCCGTCTGAAGCCAGATGGTTTAGTAAGAAAGAACTTTTACCTACTGCTTTTGGCATTGTTGTTGCACATGAACATGGGTTGAGCGAGAATTAATGTATTTCTGCGATGGAACTCGAAAATCGGGTCGGCAGGAATGCAATAACCCATGTTGTATGCCTCATAGAAAGTTTGAGGGCCTCCCGTCTGCACTCACACCTAGGCCAAAGGGGAAAATGAACCCCACGTAAAGATTCAGGGCCTGAACGAGATACAGTTGACTAAGTCAACTGTAGGAGACCCCAAAGTGTATCCAGCCCAGGTCGCCGGTCGGACGCATACATTTGTTTGTATGTAGGTACCCAGACAGCATTACGCCCAAGGGGAAGTCTGCAATTGTACACAATCCAGACCCTCGGCTGTGAGTCAATCTGAACGACTGTGAGAAGGGGACCCGAGGCCAGATAACTTCGTCAAACATTACAAATGGACTGGTCTCGAGATGGTCAACATTCAACCTTGCTATGCTGCTTGGACGTTGGCTCGACTTTGACCAGATGCGGCATTAACGTTGGCACGACGCTGGCGAGACGCTGGCTTGACACTGGCTGTGCGCAGGCACTGTGGATGACGACGCGGGCTATGACAGCAGGCTGGCGCTTTCTGTGTTGTGCGCCAGACATTGCTGATGTGGTGCTGCCACTTGTCTTCAAGGCTGATGTGGCGCAGACTGCTTGTCTACGTTGCCGATGTGGCGCAGGCTAGTCTACATTGCGATGCTGATGTGACGTTGTTGGGGCAAATACCCCGACAAGGGTATTTGCCGGGGATTTTAAACGTCGGACGCTGTCTGACTCTTCCGTTGAATTGAAGGACTTGATGAGATTGATGTTTGCCAAAAGTTCATTCAGACTGAACCTATGACCGAGGGATTAATTTTTTTTCGAACTTCAGTTCGGACGCCTGTGGCGTTCAAGAGTAACGACATTAACTGGCAATGTTTCGTTTTTGTCAATGCCACAGAGGCACGCGAACAAGGAAATGGTAAAGCTAGACCTATGCTACATAAAATAATGGCGCGCGGCTGTTAAGCCGTGCGATTCAGAACCTAGCAACACGTCGGGTATAGGACCGCGGCGCTGGAGGAACAGGAGGCCTATTTTTTTTTCTGGGCCATAGGATTTGACTGTGTCTGGGGCTCAACGCCGGACTTGCTGCCAAAGGTGTGGCTTACCGGGCCTCTCGGGCTAAGCCCCAACCAGTTAGACGGCGGGGCGATGGTTGTTTGGCTACATGAGGCAGGTAGAGCCTGCTTGGCCCTGTAGCTGGCAGACCTACTGGGTATTTGCTCTTCAAATAGAAGAGTTGCTCCTATCTTGTTTTGAATAGGAGCTAGCCCAGTAGGTAACATACTAGCCTCACATACCACAGATGTGGGGATCAAAGTAGGGCCCACTGGGCTAGCTCCTTTTGGAGCTGACCATCGAAAAGGCGCGACCGATCTTGGTCGTGCGATCGATGAGATCGCGGCTGAGATCAGCCACGCGGGTTCGAAGTGATCCCTATGCAAGGATGACACGCATAAATCGAGAAATGTTCTAAAAAAAAAAATTCTTTTGTTTTTGTTTTGTTTTCTTCAAGCCCGGCAGGACTCGAACCCTGGGCTGCGGCTGAGTAGCCACGACGTGACCGTTGGCTTTAAACCAACGGTAAAAAAAAAAACTAAAAAGCTAAAATCTAAGCGCCAAGTGGCGATGCAAGAAGTGACTGGGGCATTTTGAGTCCCCAGTGCACCTGACGACGCTTAAACGGCCAACCGTTTTTTAGAGGGAAGGTTTTTTTCTTTTCTTTTTTTAAAAACTCTTTTTAGTTTTTTTTTTATAGATTTCCTTTTAGATTTCTTTTTAGGTTTTGTTTTAGATTGTTTTTGTCTTTTCTTCTTTTCTCGATCCCGTGGGTTTACTCTGCGCTCGTTCGTTTCGAAAAAACGGGTTGCGGGGAGTTTTTGTGTGGAATGAGCTAAACCGAGTGTATCTACTTCTATAACCTGACATATACACTCCTACGTGAGAGAGAGAGAGAGGGGGAGAGAGAGAGAGAGAGAGAGAGAGAGAGAGAGAGAGAGAGAGAGAAAGAAAGGGAAAAGAGGGGGGGGACTTACCTGGTCGTTGGCCTCCCTCTGCTTCCATCGATAGGATGAGCAAAATCGAATGAATCTATTGTTAGAACATGGAAATACACTGCCACTTCTTTTTTTAATTTATTTATTTATCTATTTCTCCACTCGTTTTCACTAGGTCGTTTTTGCACCCGTTCAGAAGGGCTGTGACTGTAAGCGCCAGATGTCGCCGTCAACACTGATAGGGACTTGAAGTCCCCAAGGTTGTAACAGGCGTTCGTTCTGACGGGCAGTTGTGTTTTTCGTGTTTTTTTGTTTTAAGTTATTTCTTTTTTCTTCTTTATTTTTCTTAGATTTGTTCAGTTTCGTTTTCTTGTTTTTGATCCACCCCTCCCTAGTTCCTACTAGACTGCGCCCGATCATTCTTGAAAACAGGCAGCACTCTTGGGCCGCGCACCTGAATCCGGCGCCCATTCTGCGCCAGATACAGGCGCGGGGCAGGAGGTAGGAAAACCTGATGAGCTCGACTGTAGTTCATCTCTGTGAAATGACTTAGAAGGGGGTGGCTGCTCGCTTTGAAAAATGAGTTGCCGCTTCCAGAGAAGGGGGGGGTAAAAAGAAAAAAAAGAAAGAAAGAAAGAAAAGAAGGAAAAAAAGTAACGGCTGCGTATGTGGCCGCGGCCTCGGAACGGGTGCATCCCCAAAAGGTTCTAGGGGGTGATGGGACTGTGCCTGTTCATTTTTAGCAGGCTGAAGTAAATGGCTGAGTACAGCCATTTACAGGAGTATCTGGCCTGGGAAAACGGCCAGATACTCCTGGGGGTTGATGAACTTGGTTTCCTTAGGGGAAAACCAAGACATCGTGCTCCTGGTCGTTGATCTAGATAAGGCCAGGAGCACTAACAATTTTGCCTGCCTGTGGGCAAAGCAGATGCCCACATGCCTTCGGCTGGCTATAAAAGCCAGTTCCCCACCCAACAGCCTCACACTTGTGGCAATGTTGTTGGGGCATTCCACAAGTGAATGCAGGCTGGTTGTTGCATGCTGCTGTAGAGGGGCGGTGCTTCCGGTGGAGGTACTGCTGGAGGAGGAAGTGGTAGTTTGCACGAGCATTAGAGGAAGGCAACCATAGTCGAGGCTGGGAGCTCATTGCCCCACCTCTGCATGGGTGTCGCGGTCGGTGGGTTGCGTTAGGGCTGGACGGTGCAGCAAACAGCAAGGGTTTGTCGAGGGTTACGCTGCTGAAATTTTACTCGGCGGCGACTTTTTTTTAGAGGGAAGTGCTGCCAATTTTTTTGGCACGGCGGCAGCGACACTGCGGTGGTGAGGTGCTGCCGCATTGACGGCGTGGCGGCATTAAGGTCTCCCTAAGGGGAGGTGTTGTTTCGTTTGGTGGTACGACAACGCCGATATTTGTTTTGTGAGGTTACGTTGCCAAACTTTGGCACGACAGCGGCATTGTGGTGGGAAACTCCTGCCAATTTTTTGGCACGGCGGCGTGGTACGGGTTTTGACGGTGCGGCGAGCGGCAGTCCTATTTATTTTGTGGTGCGCGGTGGCTATGTTGGATCCCAGTATGGCCTGAGGTTGAGCTTGCACTGGTGCACGGTTAGGGTCGTGCAGTAGTGGTGTGTAACCGACGACACAACATGGAGTGGATGCACGCGACGAAATGATTATTGGGGATGCGACACATGCAGTTTTGAGCCAGAGCCACCTTTTTTTTTTTTTGTGCGGCACGAAGTGCGAGCAGTTTTGAGTTATGAACCATCGGGTATTGCAGGCGATACAATGGGACTGCATGACTGCATTGGGACCATCTAGGACCATTTTGGAACTAGGTGGGGCTGATTTTGAGATCGGGACTGACATGCTCGCATGAGTATTGTAAGCGGACAGGGTGATTTGAGGCGGCATGGACTTGCGGTTGGTTAAGGAGGATCCTTGGAGGACGTGGTGAAGTTGGTATGGCATTGGGACAGTCTAGGAGGTTGTGGTGCAATGGGACTGCGTTAGGACTGTCTAGGGCATTGGGACCACGTGAAAACTCATTTGTGGGAACACCCTTTTGGAGGGGTATCTCGTGTGAGTGTTTTTTTTTTTGTGGACTAGCCTCTGCTCATTCGGACACTTGGTGGAGGACACAGATTGTGGCTCGGGAGAAAGTTCACACCCTGTGGAGTTGTGAGCCACACAATTTCATGTGAGCGGCACATATTTTCATATTCAACGGGGATCATTTTCTTTTGATTAGAATATTACTTGGCTTTCTTGAGTGAGCCGATTCAAACTTCACTCAAGGTCAGTTGATTGACTCAGACATCTTTTCACCTCTGTGTGAACCCACACTTTGCTTGACCCTCTTCATTTTGAATGTTCAAAATAAAAGGTAGAGGAAAAATGTGCGAGTCGTGCATGTGAATGGAAAGGTCTGAGTCGAGTATGGGGTTGTACTGTTTTCTTTTGAACTTGGTGTTTGGTTTGGTGTGCAGGTAGGTAAAAAGAGATGCTTGAAAAGGAGATTGATTTTGCCTATTGGAGAAAAGGAAAATGGTTCTTTTTTTTTTACTTTTCACATGTCTGCATGTCACAAAATGACTTGTTGTTTTGAAAATCGTCAATTTTTTGCGCACTGTAAACGAACTTAATTGAAATAAAGTAGATAAGGTCAAACGGACTTAGCCTTTTTCCCGAGGATTGACCCTTTCTATCCTGAATGACCTTATTTACCTATACATGTCCAAATGATTGACATTTTTTATCTCTTCTGATTTCTTTTCATCCAAGTTACCCTGAACTTAGGATAAATGAGAATAACTAAAAGCTACTTGAGGTGAACACATTTTTTTTCTTCGGGAAACATCTGGGGCGGGGATTCATTGCTTTAGGAGACGGCCTTGTTATCGATCAAGAGTGGACCGTTCTGCGGGGGGGTACTTTGCCGATTCGGTGGAGACGACACAACTTTTGAAATCCGGGCTTTGAGCTCGGGCGAGGAGGAGAAGTATCCCAGAGTCCCCCAGACCACTTCCTAGAGGGAGAGACATGCAACACTTCAAGCAATGCACTTGATCAAGAATTATCCGCAAAGCAGACTGTCATCTAAAAAGATTGGGAATGTATGGAGATGGATGTGAGCGTGTCGAATCTTAGGTCTGTAGTAGGATGGAATGAATGACTTTAGTAGCGCGTCTCATCAAGTCAAAACTAAGGCAGTCTGACTACCTTGTCGGATGCATTAAGGTTATTTTCGAAATCCAACGCCTTGTTGGCGGTTGTTGGATTGTTTTGTGGTGTTCGACCTGAGGCGATCGGATTGTTTTTTGATCTTGTGTTATTGGATGTATGAGATGATTATTTGAATTCTTTCGATTATCATTGCTGATTGGATGTGCGTTCCATCGACTACGGTCGAATGCGTTTGATGTAATTATGTATGGTTGATATAATTTTCTTCGGACTATGTGTTTGAGGGACTAGGATTGAGTGAAGGGTTTCACGCTTGGTTGAGACCGTCCTAATCGACTGACGTCCGCTTTGTACTTAGGAGATCAGTGCCTTAAGGAACGAAGGACGCTCGGGTCCGCTTGGCGTTAACCAAGCATATCTATACTATAACAAACGAGCAAATGCCATCGGCTGACCTACATCTGCAACTGCATTTAAAAGCTTTCGCACGTGGGTCAATAGCTCGGTAGGGATACGCCCCTAAGGGTGGTGACGACCCCTTAGGGAAGGAAAGTTTATGCCCTGTGGGAACCTATCCTGTCGTAGGACAGCGCGATGTACAGCTGGCGCACCGGGCTAGAGCGACGAAGGAACGACGTGACCGCAACCGTCTTGGCGGCTCGGGGGATTATTCTGCGGCATTCTCAAGTTATCTCTTGTTTTGTTTTTGCTTTAACTCCTGCGTGACATGGTCGGGAGGACTCTTGCGTTTGCGAAAAAGGCGGGAGCCGATGCGCTCGACAACGCTGCCATCCATCTATGTTGCATTGTTGACGTGGCACTGCCCCTATCTTCATTGATGATGTGATGCATGCCACATGTTTCTGTTGACGTGGCATTGGCCACGCTATCTAAATGAGGTGACGGGTTGCAACAAGGAGGAAGATCGGGATCTGTGGATGAGTGGGATCGGGTATTCACGTGAGGTTGACGTCATTACTATATTCTGCTGTTGTATTCATTGTCTTCATGAGATAAGAGTGCCATGTGGCACTTCTATGGGATCAGAACTTAGGACATGGAGGGAGAAGAAGCCCGAAGAAGGAGAGGGATTGGTTGGGCTATTATCGTGTGGTCTTTGATTACTTCTTCCACCTTCTCCCTTGTCTATCCTCCCTCCACTCTCTTCGTCTATTAGTAACGAGATACTGTTTCAGATATCACTTAGCTGGAGACTTTGTGCAGATCTGAGACTACGTGTGGTTTGACGTATGATGAGTATCTGCCAGGCTGGGTTCATTAGAAAGCTTTGAATTTGTTCTGAACCCACCTTCCTGTCGTGGATTGCTTCTTTCATTCTTGGAAAAGGTCGAAGAATATGTCTGTTTTTTTTTTTTTTTTTAATAGCAGGACTCGAGTTCATTGGTGGGAAGGTGCACCAGGCCCTGAGCTGGTTCGGATTCTTATTACGAGTTCCGCCTCGCTTCAACCCCTGTCAAGACTGTTGGGTGCTCTGCCCATGCACACAGGGGGGGAATCCCTCAAACCAGATACCAAGGCACTGATTCTGTTTGACGGCTTGTTGCGTTGTTTATTTGGAGCTGTTCTCTGAGTCCTCCCTGATTGTATTGCAATCAGACTCGACTTCTTCACACTTGTCATGCATGCAAACAGCGAAACAACAAACTGGTGACATGCGCCCACACAGTACTCAAAATATCGTAACCAGGTAGGAGTTCTCTTCAACTGGCTATAGCGACTGAGCGCCCACACAACTCACTGTTCGCACTCTGGATCACCCTGGATGTCCCACACGCAACACTCTACACGCAACACACACACACACACACACGCTACTATAGCTATGGCAGTTATGGCTGGCACTATCCTATCGCTACACTACACTTCACTGCCCTCTTCGTCTTCGGGCGCACTGCAGACCTCCTCGCACAAGCTGCTGTGGCAGCGCTTCCACATGGCATCCGCAGGAATGACCCAATGGCTGGGCGCAGCCTCTTGATTTATACTTCTGCGTTGCGTTGGTCTGCCCTGTATCCCTTGTCCCACGATGTGCACACAGTCCCAGACGGTACTTGCTGAACAGGACCAGACTGACTGACTGGGACTGCTGACTGGGCTAGGTGGACTACCACCACTTGACCACTTGCCTCTGCTGAACACAGGCCAACTCCGAAAGGCCACTTCTAGAAGTCTCGAACTTGACCTTTCGGTGCTGTAGCAGCTACGACTTTGCCCTTTCAGGTAAGTAGCAGCTACGACCTTGACTCTTCAGGCATCCTACAGCTACGACTTCGGAACTGTCTAGACTCCTACTCTACAGGTCTACAATTCGATTCCCTTCTACCCTGTGACCTACGAAACCCTGCCTACCACTGGCGGTCCTACAGGTCGCGGGTTCAAGTCTACAGGTTGACATACATACTGTACACAGATAAGATGGGTAACTAGGGATAAAGCCCTGGGATCTGCATTCGCTACTGCGAACTGGTGAATACCGTTTCACTCCCGCCGGCCTAAATTCGAGGTCCTCCGAGAAAATTTCAGTCCAAGGCAAGACCTTTACCCTTCTGCTGTCTCTCATAGGCCCGGGCTATATCGGGAGCTGTCTCTAGAAGTTCAAATCTTGTAAACCAGCGGTCGTCTTCCGGTTCTTGATAACTGAAATGAACCTTGTACTGTTTCTGCGGACGACCCCTACCTCCAGTTCTGAAAACATCTTCAGCCACTATACCATCTATATCGTATTTTCCATCCATATCCGTTGGGATCATCGATCTACGGGATGGAAACTGATCACTTATCTGACAAGGTAGCAGCTTCGATGCGTGGAAAACTGGGTACGTGTGGAGGTGTGCTGGGAGTTCTATTATAGGACGGTCCATCTTCGCCGCCCTTGACTTCCAGGACAGGCCATGGCCCTCTATACGTGGGCAATAACTTCTGCGAGATGTTCTCCTCAGGTGCAAACTCTTTAGAACTAACCCAGACTAAGTCGCCTACTTGAAACTGTGAAGGGCGACAATGTTTGTTCGCTTGCTCTATCATACTATGCTGGGCTTTCCTGAGGTTTTCTACAATACTAGCTAGTTCTTTTTCGTGTTGTACAGCAAACTCCCTGGTCCCGGGCGGCAATCTGTGAATCTGATCTCGGTTGAGTCCCTCAAACGGTCTGCGCGGTCGAAAGGACTTGTGCAGTTCGTTGGGAGTGCGGCAGGTAGACAAATGCACGCTTTTATTGTACGCACTAGCTAGTTTGGGCAACATCTCATCCCAGTTAATCTGATCTGGCCTAATGTACATGCGCAGAACTTGCTGTAGGATCTTGTTCATTTGCTCTGTCTGACCGTTAGTCTCTGGATGACGACCGGACGACATCAACAACTTGGATCCATACACTCCCATGAGTTCTTGCCAGTTCTGGCTGGTGAAACGACTATCTCTATCACTAACTATTGACAGCGGGATTCCATTCTCACTAATCCAACAGTCAAAGAACCTCTGTATGACTAAATCAGTACGCGCCTCTGAAGGCAAAGGAACAAAAACTGCGTACTTGCTAAAGCGGTTAACGATGACCATGACCTGGCTCTTGCCATGACTGCTTTTGACATGAGTGTCCATGAAGTCTATGGACACCGAGTCTCCCGGTTGATCCGGAATGGGCAAGGGTCTGAGAAGACCTAAGGGAGAACGCGTAGATGTCTTGTTACGTTGTTAGACTTTACAACTGCGAACATACTCTACGTAGTCATTCTTCATCCCTGGCCAGGTATACGCGCGCATCAGATTGGCTAAAGTCTTCTGCCAACCAAAATAACCCTCTGTGTCATGGCATTCGCCCAGAATCAGACTACGAATCTCTTCGCTATTGGGGATGCACAGGTGGTCGGACACATTAGTCTTCTCAAAAAGCAACCCTTCGGTAGTGCGGTAATTCGGTTCAGTCTCTGGGGCCTCCTTGACTTTCTTAAGGAGCTCACTATAGATAGGGTCCTGCGCGTAAGCTTCTCAAACCCTCTGCTGCAGGTCCTTCACTATATCGAGGTAATGTACTATTGCCCCAAAGTAATCCGCTCTCCTACTCAGAGCATCCGCGACTACGTTGTACTTCCCTTTGACAGGCTTGAGCTCAAAGTCATACTGATCTATCTCTGCGGCCCACCTAGTAAGCTTAGGTGTCATCTTGGCCTGCGTCTTTAACCATCGTAATGTCTCATGGTCAGAATAGACTTTGAATTGCCTCCCAAGCAAGTAGTGCTTCCAATGGTCTAAGGCTTGCCTGAGAGCGTAGAGTTCCCTYTCATAGGTAGATGTCGCGACCTTCTCTGAAGGCATYCTGGCGGACATGAACTCTAYGGGTCTATASCCATTGCCATCGTCTTGCTGTAACACTGCGCCTATGTCGTACTGGCTAGCATCCGTAGTAACGACAAAAGGCAAGGACGGATCGGCGACCTTAAGGACTGGATACTCTATCAATGCCTGCTTTAGCTTCTTCATGGCAGACGTGCAGTCCTTGTGCCACTTACAGATTGTCTCTTTTCTCAGCAATCTGCGAAGGGGCGCAGCGATGGTGGAGAAGTTTCGCACGAACTTCCTATAGTAGTTAGCTAGTCCCAGGAACGAGCGCAACTCTGTCAGCGTACGTGGCGTGGGCCAATCTCTAATTGTTGTGATCTTGCCATCTTTAGGTTTAACGCCGTCTCCGTCTAAGACGTGGCCTAGGTACAGAACTTGGGTCTTTGCCCAATCGCACTTCTTTGCATTGATCTTGAAGTTAGCTTCCCTCAACTTCTCCAAGACCTGCCTGAGATGACCCTGATGCTCTTCAAGAGTCCGGCTAAACATCAGGATGTCATCTAGGTAAACTACAACAAATATGTCTAACCACGGCCTAAACAAATCGTTCATGCAGCGCTGGAACGTAGCTGGCGCATTGGTTAGTCCAAAGGGCATGACTATAAACTCATAATGCCCGTACCTAGTCCGGAAGGCTGTCTTATACTGATCATCAGGATGCACCTCTATCTTATGATATCCAGACTTCAAATCTATCTTGGAAAAATACTTCGCCCCCTGCACTCGATCTAAGAGATCGTGTATCCTAGGCAGTGGCTCAACATTCTTTATTGTGATAGCATTCAGACCCCTATAGTCTAAACACATCCTTAACTCTCCCTCTTTCTTAGGGACAAAGAGAACAGGCGCTCCGAAGGGAGACGAACTGGGTCGAATCCAACCCTTCTCAAGGAGCTCGTCTAATTGCTTGTGAAGCTCCTCTAACTCCCGCRGGGACATCCTATACACCGCACCCTTAGGAGTTCTACTGCCAGGCTCTATCTCAATAAGGTGCTGGATGGGCCGCGGCACCGTGCCTGTCGGCGGCTCAGTCAAATCCTTAAGCTCTTCCAGCAGCCTGGCAATCGCGGGGTCCATCGGCTTCTCCTCCGTAGGGTCAGTCACTGGCCTAACATAGGCAACAAAGACCTGTTCCTCCAATCCCTCCTTCTTCACCAGTCTGGCGAACACGGGGGCACTAAGGCAGCAGTGCGCCAAGAAATTCTCTACCCCTGACACATGGAACAGGCGGGCAGTCTTGGCCTCGCCTGACGAACTAGGGAGCCTACACTCGTGCTCCTTCAAATGGAGCGTGACCCTGGCTGCCTCTCCCCAATCCATTCCCAGGACAATGTCAAATGGGAGGCTGTCCTCTACGAGGAGAGTCAAAAAGTGGAGGACCTTCTCCACTTTCCCATCTTTCTCTAGGCGGAAATACGCATGGACTCCCTCTACGTAATCCTCTACAATCATAGTACGATTGTCCGCGAGGATACTAACTATGGGGTCTGTCAGTTTCTGGGCCTTAAGTCCCAGCCTTAACTTCTGCAGCGCTTTCCTACTAATATAGCTGCGAGTGGCCCCTGAGTCTACTAGGGCCCCTACTCTACTTCTAAARATTTATGTATCTAGTAATATAAGCTGCCCTTTGTTCTCCTTCTTCATCTTGGCCCAAGCGGGCATCCTCTCCTTCAAYTCTTCGGCCACGCCTGTGAGGGAGGTGTCTAGCGAAACTCTAACACAAGCAGTTTCAGGACAGTTGTCTAGACACCGGCCTGCAACCTCTGCCATAGGCACATGTGGTGTGGGAGTCTCCTGCCGGCTAGCGCTATTTTCCCCACATGGCCTAGTGGTAGGGGCAGTTGCTACCCCTACCGGCGGCTGCCTTTTGGCCCTTGGGCAGCCGTTCGGGTCTCTCTATACGTGGGACAATATTTGATGATATGGCCCGGGTCACCGCAGAAAATGCACTGACCCTAGTCCAATCGTTTTTGCCATAAGTCCTGGTCCAGACCCAAAGATTCCCAAGGCGTACCCTGAGGTAGCCCTDGGTGCCATCCTCCTATTCTATAGGGAGACCTATTCCTAGGACGGTTTTGCGAGGGACCTTGACCCCTGCCTCCCGCTTGGCGGTTTCCTCCTCTGCCGCCAACCCCCTGATCGCCCTGAAACCGGCTCCCTGAGGCCCGGCCCCCTTGGCCCTGGCCTCTTCCTCCTTGCGGCCTCCCTCCGACTGCGACAGCAGCGTAGGATCTCCCCTGGCCCACACCGATGTCTGCCTCCTCTAGCCCCCACTCAATTTGATCGTAGGGAATCTCATCCACACTACCCTCATCTAAAGTCAAGACAAGGCTATCCTTGGCCTTTACCTGCCCTGAGATAGTGCGGTCTTTCCATTGCTTTCCCTTGTCCAAATCCTTATGCCAGAAGGTAGACAGGGACGCTGACTTTGCTTCAAAAGCCACCACCTCACGACTAAGGGAATCGTAAGTGGTGGCAGGGTCTTCTCTCTTCGCGAAGAACTGCCCTCGAAAGGCTTCGGGCATAGCCCGGTAAAAGAGGTTGACCAACTGGCCCTCTSTGACCCCATGGTCAGGGACGGCCACCAACTCATCCATTGTACCCTTGAGTGCCCTGACACTCTTCCATTTACGAGAATGGATGGTTCGGAGCTTGTCTGAGGCCTTGACACTGCGAGCGACATCAGCAAATMGCTCGCGCAGCAACTTCAGRAATTCGGTRAGGGACGTAAATGAGGAGTACGMAAYGGGATCATCACTACAGTTGGCAGCGCGAACTAGGGACCTTGCAAAACTGGCGGCCTCATCTCTCAGCGCGTGGATAGCAATTAGGACTTGCTGATCTGGGGAGACCTGTTGCAAGTGCACATAGGTCTTAACGTTGGCCTCCCAATTGTCAAAGTTTTCCTCCCTCTTCCCACTGTAGGAATCGGGGAACTTGACTTTGACAGGCTCCCGGCGAGGAGGACGTGCTTCCTCCTCCTTGGGAGTTGCCGCCTTGACGCCTTCAATGGCGCCAGCGCAGAACCGCTCAGTCTTGTCGAGGCGGTGACCTACCTCGGCTCGAACGACGCCAACCAGTTCACGAGCAAAGTCTCGGAAGCCCAACCGTATCGAGCGCACAACTATGTCCTGACTTCTGCTAAAGTCATATTGGTATGCCTGAACCCGTGCCAGGCATGCGACGCTCCGAGCTATGACTCGCATCTGATTCGGGAGATCGGGCTGGGCGGCTAATTGCGCCTCTATCTTCTTCACTTCCCCTAAGGCCTCTGCTGCCTCTGCTGCCTTGTCAATTCTCCTCTTCTTCTCCCTCGTCACCGCTAATTTCCATTCTATCCTCTTCTCGTCTTCCAACGCTTGACGTTTAAGAGGGTCTTTCTCTGCATCCCAAACCTTCATGGCAGCTTCTTGCTGATCCTGCGGGATATACATACTAACCTCTTCCTCTTCTCCCACAGTCAGGTTRGCAACCCATTCAGATAYCCTCTTCTCCAGKTCTCCACCGGTACTACTACTGGGCTGCCCACTACTCCTTTGCAGTGGCGGACCGTCCTCTTCTTCATCCACCGCCTTCAGTTTCTCTTCTTCTTCCTTCTTTAACCTCTCTTTCTCCCTGGCCATCTCTTCTTCCATCTTCTTCAATTTGGCTGCTTGCTCCTCCTTCAAGGCCTTCTTCTTGGCCTCCTTCTTCTCCTTTCTCTCCTGCAGGATGGCGGCCATCTTCGCCTCCTCCTCCTTTGTGTACGGCATAGTGGAGGTGCCGCGCCGGGTGTCTACCATGGTGGTGTCAGGTGCACGACAAAGGTCCCACTCCTCACCACTTGGACCTACCCGGACACAAACCTACTGACCGACTTCCTAAGGACCACAGGGTAAGACCCTGTCAACTAAGGTCACTAACCCAAGACTTATTCTAAGGCTGTCACTACTGAACCAAAAGCTGATCTGGAGGCATTTAAGGAGATCGCCCGTAACTCCTCAATAATTCTTTAACGTCGCAGACAGGACGACGTGATCAGCTTGGTTCTTCCTGGCGATTTCAGCCCACAACTCAGCCGTTCCAGCCTACTGTGCCACACCGAGCAGCCCGCCGGTCTGTACCGGTCCTTGGAGGGGTTCGTATCCCTCGGGACAGTCGAGTCGTCAGACACAGATCATCAGGTGTAATAGGTCCGGTAGGGGAGTGGCTCAACCAGCCTCAACACTTAAAGACGGCCCTCGTTTCAGCCTACAGCCCGAAGTTCAGACCCTCTACACTGAACTCAGTAGACCTGCCGGACAGTACCGGTCATTGGGCTAGACGAGTTGTTTAACGAGCGCTCGCCGCTCATGCCCAGGTCTCCAAGTGCCAGAGTAGAGCTTTGGTACTACTAAGCCCGTGTAGGTTTGGCAGCAAGGCCCTATCCTTCATCCACAGGGTCCTAGCACCTAAGACAGAAGATACTCAATGCAGAAAGAGTAGACAGACAACTCAGCCAGTACCGTGGGGTAAGTGCACATCCACAGGGTAAGGGGATAGGCTGAGGGGTCAACGAGATATCACCAACTCCAGCTTGGTCAAAATCTTGGTCAGCAGCCCCGGTCAACGCCTTGGTCAACGCCGAGTCAACGCGGGCAACCCCCAGTCAACACTTGGTCAACACCCTCGGTCAACGCCTGGTCAACCCTTGGTCAACCCTCTGGTCAACGCTCCGGTCAATGCCCGGTCAACCCCTGGTCAACCCTCTGGTCAACGCTCCGGTCAATGCCCTGTCAACCCTTCACCTCGGCTATGGCTGCCGGCACCATCACCCTCGTCACCCTGGCCGTCT